>JAJOOS010004164.1:0-21189 GCA_029582725.1 Solanum chiquidenum | reverse complement strand
TCTTACTGCTGTTGGGCAAGAAAATGTTTTACACTTACCCTAAAATATCACCTCTTGCTATTGCACTTACCCAGGAAGATGTGCTATTGTCATGTTGCCAGTTTAGCTGTTTGCAATAAGTGAACTTATGCTTTTCCTCTACTTGGTTTGACCATCCATATTTTTGTCTTGTCAGCTACCTGTTAAAGCTTCGTTGAATCATATACTTGAAGCTCTTGAACTTAAAGAGTGATTTGAAGGTGCAACAGAAGTTGGAAGTTCTCATGTTTTGCTCCTTGCCTTTACAAATTTTGAACAAAACAAAATGACTTTTAGTGAACATTAGAGTTACCAACATGACTAATAACTATTCACATTTCTGCTCATGTGGATTTGGACCTGAGAGATCCTTCATCCACACCCTACGGCATAACATTTCGGTAGCACTTGTCCATTTTGACTAATCCTATTTTGATGCTATGGGTAACATCCTTAATATTCAATTTTGAGTATCTTTCTATTGCACAATACTCCTCTAGCATCCAGCCTATTTTAGTTCTACTTTATATGTCTTCGTTTGTTATGCCATTCTCCTAGAAACGAAAGATATTACCTATATTTAAAGACTATCATGCAGGAAAAGATTCAGTGCATAAGCATTTTGATATTATGGTTGCAGAGCATGATCTGAGGTTGTGGTTCATGCATCAAGCTACCTTTCATCTGTCTATTATTACTATCACTAATAATCTCAACGACACTTGTTAATTCTATCAATTGATTGATTATGGGTGGAATACTTGTGTTAATTTTCCATTTTACAGGAAAGCCACATGTATTGATAATATTCTCAGACCTAGCTCAAGTCACTCTTGAAAAGGAACTTTAGGCTGGCAGACAAACCTTTCAAGCACAAGAAAGGTAAAAAACTCACTTCAGGTGGTTTTATGTATATTCAAGGAAGTTCTAAAGGACTACTTTTGAAAAAGCCAAATTCTTTTCTATATCCAGAATTGCTTTTATAGATTTAAATGGAGCGACATTGACATTGATGATCATAGAGCAGCTTCAATTTTGACACAATGTGGCTGTTGACGTATATGTTTGTGGAAAACATGGACTCCCTGCTGTGGAAGCAGCTGAACGAGTAAGATTTGCAAGTTTTAAATTAAGTGGGTGGTTGAGTAAGTTGTTGGAAGTTTCCCATGTGTTTAACAGGATTTGGTAGTAGATGATCCTTTGAGTCGCTATCACGAACAGAACAAATAAATTGCTTGAGTTGGTGTTGGACTTTGTCAAATGCCACTTGGGATTTCAACCAAAGGCTGGTAAAGACCAAAACAGTTGGGCTAACCCATTAATAAATGGTATTTCAATCTCAACACTTTGTTTTCATTCAAACATTTATCTAATATTGTTTTGGGTGGTGGCACCTCATTGACTCTCCTATGAGTTGTGACGTATGTATAAAGTCTGGCCAATGTAAACATTACATCCACTATTTGCCTCACCACTTTAAGTTGGAGTTCACTTCAAGCAAAGCAAGTCTTTTTAAACACATCAAGGTGACTTGTGAAATATTGAAGTCATGTAGACTACCACTTTTTGAAGATTTTCGTCACCTGAATCAATTCTAAACAGTATCTTTATCTGCCTTTGTTCTGCGACTCAGATAATGCCAGCTTGACCTATATAAGGCTTAATTGTCATCCGGATAACTGTTCAATTTTGTGTGGACACATATTACTATAGTTAGCTGGTCGATTCAATTTTTGGTTTATACTACATTGGGAAAATACATAAAAATCCTCATGAACTTGCACGAAAACTTACTTTAGTATTTAAAATACACGGGTATTTATATACCCCTTAACATCTTTTAAGTGATTTTTTTCAACCCTCCCATCACCAGCCCAGTTGAAGGCTGAGTGTTGTTGAGTCACACGCGTTTTCATTCGTCCACGTGTACATTAACAAAATTCTTAATTAATTGCTTAACTCTCCATAATAAATTTTTTTTTATAAAAATATTGAGCCAAAAATTAAACCCATCAATGAATTTACTCCTAAATATACAAACTATAATTCAAATTTCAATTGCATTTTCAGTTTAGTTATACGATACCACCTTCCTCAAAAATTTAAAATTTTATTTGCATAAAAATGAAAAATTATTAACGAATTGGGCGAAATCTCCATAGTTAATCTTTTGTCAATAATATCTTTGATTTTTTTTTAATGGAAGTCAACTTCATTTTGATAACGCTTTAAACTGATAGATCTAATAATCTTTTTTAATGTCAAAAATGGTGGGTGAATCAAACACCAAAAATTTGTAAAAAAAAAGAAAGAAATAATTAAAAATAGAAAAGAAAAGAAGAAGAAATAATGTGGAAGAAGTTATATTTGAAAGTAAATGTTTACTTGAACTAAATGAAAAGAATAAAAAAGAGAAAGAGTTATGAGAAGAGAAAAAAAAAATGAAGAAGAAGATGCAGAAAAAGGAATATAGAGAGAGAAAAGTTAATTCAAAATAAAATATTTAAAAATTAGTAAAATAAGTTATTAAGTATGTTATCCAATAAAAAGATGACACGTGTCAATTTTTTGGTGTCTTTTTCTTCTCACGCGCTTATGAAAAGTTGGTGATATAAATTTTGTCACATCACTCTTTAAGGAGTAATTAAATTCAATTCAATTCAAATTAAATTAAGGGATAGAAACACTTGTATAATTAAAGTGCTAAAGTAAGTTAGGAGATTTTATGTCTTTCCCTGCTACATTAGTGCAAACTTAATGGATATGTATGTGGCTGTGTATATTTCCCCAAAAATATGTATATCACATGGGTAGATTTTAGTTGAGTCCGTCATTTCTGCCATATTTGGATCCTTCACGTGAAAGGAGATTGTTTACGTCTTTACAAAGGAAAGTTTCTTCAAGTATATACTGTTACTGCACAGCTGAGAGCTACCTACCTATAAATGAATGAAAAAGGCAAAAGGAACAAGGCCACCCATTAAATAATATACAAGTACCTAAATATATGAAAATAATTGCACCTAAATTGTTCACATACCATTCTCTTTAAATACATCTTCACCATCAAAAGAACAAGGTTGAATTCATCTATGTTTTTTTTATTTCTTCATTCTGCTCTCAGGCAAAACTAAACCATTACAACGTGGCTTAATAGGAAGCTGAATATACAGTCTTTGCTCAGTTTAGGGTCGATTAGAACATGGTTATCACAAAGTGCAGGCCAGCAATGTTTATAACGTATTTGCCACATTGTGATAATCTTCCTTTTTTCTCGAAGTTGTTAGCTCAATTAGTGGCTCCACAAGTTGTTCACTCAAAATATCCTTCAAAGATGTTGTACCTCAAACAATTTGAAAAAGTTGGATAGAGAGCTCAAACAATTTGAAAAAGTTGGATGAGAGCTCAACAATGAAAAAGTTGGATAGAGAGCTCGAAACCAAAGAAGTAGAAATGTGTCATGTGTTCTTTTCAAGAAAAATCAAATATTTAGTGTAAACCAACTGTACAAAAGGTGTATCTTCTCCTCAACTATCTATCTACATATCTCACTCTCATTAACAGAGGGACCATCTCTAAAATTCCTAAAATTGTGATCCCTAACGCATAACTTCTTTTGTCATCAACACTACAAGTTCCCTTCCCCTTCCAACAGAGCTTTTTGATTTGCCTAGTGATATAAGCAGACCAACTCTTCTTCCTAGCTTGTCAGGTTGCCCATGTGTTTACAACAACTGGTTCTCCCGAATTACTCAGCTCACCGGAGTGCAAAACAATAGAATTCAAGTTCCCAACTTTATACCTCGATAAAAGAAAATTCAACAACATATGCACTGCTTGAATCAACAAATCTCAAGAGTGTGCATCATCAGCATCAGAGTCACTTCCGGATGAACTTCCTGAATCAGAATCTGCACAAGAAACTATGTTCAATTAATCTACTCTACTTGAGTCGCAAAAGATATCATTTTTTCGCATTTGAAGTCAGAGCATATACCACTAGAAGAGGAGGAGCCACTGCTTGAGCTGCTAGAACTACTAGAGCTACTACTACCACCACCACCATTCTCTTGATCCCGCCCACCACCTTCATCCTTCTCAATTTCCACTGGAGGAAAATGGGTAGCTGGTTCATCATCCTCTATCTCTACATCCTCTTCTCCAACATCACCTTTTTTGGGCTTTTTGAAGGAATCGTTTTTCTCACTAGTAGTAGGCTGCAAAAGAAACACATTTTATTAGAAATTCCAATCAGACAATAGCACAGGCGCACGAAATGTATTGATTAAAAAGATTTCTTGATAAAATGAAATATTGATTTACCCCATCTGCTTCGGCGACGGATGTAGTTGCAGCAGAAGCTGCAGCACTGGCGGATGGTGGTCCCAAATTGTTCATCATCAATGCCTGCCTCTTAGTTTTGCTCACCATCTTCTTCCAATTGGTCACAAACCGATCAAGCTCCCATAGAGTCTCGGTGTCAAGGGCCTCAATGTCGAGCTCAATCTCGTCACCGTCTTGGGCTAAATGTTCATTCCTCTTCCTTATAATCTGCACCAACTGCGGCATCTTCTCTTGTGGCAAACTTTGCAACCCAACTCCTAATTTATGCTTCTCCTCCATATTCATCTCTCTCTTATTTAGATCCTTGGCCCTCGGTTTAGGTTGCTTTCCCATAGTAGGAACTTTAGCAGCTGATAGAGGTTTCGAGGGTGGTGCCCTCACTGGGGAAGGAGTTGACAATGGGGACTGCTGCCGGGCTGGTGGATTGGGTGGTGGCACTGGCAAAGAGGGTGTTGACGCACTAGAATGATTTTGCATCCGCTCTTGCTTCTTTGAAATGTGAGGGACTGGAGTAGCCTTGGGTTTCTTCACTCTCTCGGGCGTAGGTATGTGATTCCAAGAACTCCCCTGCAACTCATCTACAGGATGATAATCCCTCCTGCCGCCTTCAAGCTTATTCATTTTATCCTGGAGCGGTCTAAACATGTCCTCAAATCGTCCGAGAAGCTGCTCAGCGAAGCCATTAACTTGATCTGTTTTAGGGTTATACAACAAGGCATTATTGAAAGTAAGCCTTACATCAGCAGCAAATTCAAAAGGGGAAGGGTAAAAATTCTTAGCCAAATTTGATTTAACCGTCCCCAAATCCATGGGTCGCTTAATAATTTGGTGGTAATCATGAAGACCCAAGGCTTCAGCATCAACAGGGATATTGAAAATCCACCCATTTTTATGCTTCATCAGCTTTGCCAAAATCTGTCTACATTCCTTCATCATACTTTCCGTTCCGATGGCCTTAACACCACCACCACCACCAGGATTACCAAAATTCCTATTTTCAACTCCGTTTGGGAGCTTTTTCAGATCTTTACTGGATCCGGAAGGGGTAGGCCGTTTATTTCCAGATAGTTTCTTCGATTTGCCTTGAGATCTGGGGTTGGTGGTGCTCAATTGACCGGATTCGATTCGATCCTTGAGGTTTCGGATCTGTTCGACCTCCGCCAACAGCCGACTCCGTAGCTCATTGACCTCGCCTTTGTTGTAAGAGACGACGTTAAAAGTCAAATATCCTCCGAAATTAAGGCCGTCAACGTTGGTCGTTGATTCAATCGGCCGTTGATTGAACGAATAGGCATCATCAGACGCTGTTTGGGTCACGGCCGGCGATTCATCAATATGCCGACCATTAGACGTGTGATGGAATTGCTTCTGCTTCTTCTTAGGGTTAGGGTTGTGATTAGGGTTCAGTTGTGTATGAGAATAAGGGGTTTTCCCCATGAATCCACCACCGGCACCACCAGACTGAGCCCAGCTAGATTCATTCCGGCTAGCTAAGACGGCGGATGCCATAAATTACACCGGCAAGGCTTAGTACCGGCGTTTCTCTGGTGGAATTTATCGTTATCAGATGGTGTTGAAATCATGAAATTAAAAAGGTACGTGATAGCTACGGGCCCGCCGGAATCCAATAAAACTCCGCCCGACCTCCAATTTCCGGCTTTAATCAACCAAAAAAGGAAGAAAAAAGAAAACTCTATAAATGTTGGAACCCAAATGAAGGCAAGGGTTTGAAGGGATTGAGCGAGGAATGAGAACGAGAGGGCATCGCTTCTTAAAGGCGATGAGATCTGCCCGTGCGAACTTCGGGCAGATTCTAACCCGTTGATCACATCTCGTCTATTCATCTAACGATGTATAAAAATTTGTTTGCTGTCTGAGAAACTGACCGAGACAATCTGTCATGAACGGCTAAGATTTAATGTAATATACACGTGGCAATAGATCTGGGGTCAGTTGTGAAGGGGTTTAAATAGAAGATTTTTTTTTTTGTTTTTGTAAAAATTGAATGATAAGGAAAAGTAGAAAGAGAGGGAGGCGTTGTAGTTTGAGTTTGAAGTGAATTTGGGTCGCATGTGTCCTGAATTTAGGGTTTTTGAAGGGAGTGGGGCCCATATATAATTTGAGGGGGGTGGGGTGGATGACGTGGAAGGGGAATACACATGAAGTCGTGAAAGAGAAGCAAAACGCGCATAGGGAAAGTGTTGACGTGTCAGGAAGATACTGTCAAACAATGAAAGCTTTGTTTAGTGAATTATGTAATTTTTGCCCATGAACGTTTAAAAAGCCGACTTTCCTTTTTCCATAATTCCCACTTGTATCCCCTTAAAAAAACTAGAATTTTGTTTATATCTGTAATTTGAAATTTTTTAAGTGAATATTAAAGCTTTCATAACTTTTATATAATCTTATATTACTATGTAAGTAAAATTTAATTTCTAAATAAGGTAATGAAATATTTTAAGATGGCGTATTAATAAATTGTATATTTCAATGTTCCTTTTTTTTTCTTCACAAATACTATATGTTATTTACGTACTTTTAAAAATATTATAATTTACGAAGATTTATTAGTTGAATAAATTAATGATAGTTTTATGAAGATTCAAATGTAAACTGACAATATACTTTAGCTTTAGTCTAGTCTAGCAAGAAATAAATAGTCGTGTTTGAAGTTCATAATTAATGGCTTAATATTATAAGATACTATTTACCAATTTTCTTAGCAGGTAAATTATTAATTTATTAAAAATAATTGAAATTATATTTTATATTAATTGTACATACAAACAGCTCATATACTTTGTTTAGAAAAATCCTCAATAAAAACACTCTCCACCAAATAAAATTTTATATAATATAAATTTAAATAATCAAACTCTAATATAAATAGTCAAACAAGTGAAGATGGAAAAAATGTCTTGGTACTTTGTTTCCAAATCCCAAACAATAAACAAAGAGGATGATCATAATTTATAGTGGTAGACAATGAAGAGAGCAAAGTAGGAATCCAAATACTTGAAGGGTGCAAATGATTTTAAAAATATATATATATATTTTATCACTTTTTTTGGGTCCTACAAAAGAGTAGAGACAATTAAAAATTAGCTAATGTATAGGTGGCGTCACATTCTTTACAAATATAAAAAGCAGCCCCACCCCCTACCCCACGTCTTCCTCGCTTTCCTAGAACCTTCTATTATTACCATTACAAATTTACAAATCCAGATCCAATTTCTCTTCTTCACTTACTTTCTTTCATTGCTAATTCCCAAAATAAATTTCTCTGTTTTTTTTTGTTTTTCCGATGTGGGGGTTTTTCAACAGAAAGCTTTTTAGATCTGTGGTCCGGTAGCTTTCCGATGAGATCTGAGCTGATCTGATTGTCCGGCAGCAATTTCACGTGAAAGACTCGCCGGATTTTGTTTCCGCCGGCGAGGTGGATTAGTTTTGAGTTGCAGGCGGCGTAGTATGTGGGTCCAGTTTTGGTAAGGAGAATTAGGGTAAGCCGGCTTGATAGTAACTGGGCCTTGAGTTGTTTTTGGGCCAAGAAGCCCAATTGACAGCTGGAGATTATTGGTCCGGTTTGTAAGGTCCAAAACATGTGTGAATGAGCTGGATTTTAGATTGCGGTTTGGACTAATTCTAAAAAAAAATTATTGGTTGTGTTTGTTTTTTTGTTGAAAATTTCTCCTTCAAAACAAAAATACACAAAAAAAAAAAAAAAAAAACTTCGGAATTTGTTCAATAACTGATTTTGCAAAAACCTAGTAGATTTTTTATTGACAATTGGCTGAGATATAATCTACTAAAAACTGATTTTTTATTGTTTAAAAAAAGTAAAAACTTTGGTGTGCTTGGTAGGTTGTACGAGAAAAATGTTGAATATGGAATATTAGCAAGATTTACACGAAATAAAGTATTAGTATTAGTAATAAAAACTAAGTTCATATATATTATTTATTTTTCCAAATGACCCTGATTATTGTTCAAACACAGAGAATTGATTGATGCTTAAAAGTAAAAATGTTAATTTGCCATTAGCTGGAAATGGCATTGGTTCTACATTACTATTCCGTTGATTTTTGGGATGATAATAAAATACTAGTATGAGAAAATGCATTCTTCCTTTGATTTTTGTCACATTTTGTTCGTTCATTATAAGTGAACTCTTCTTTTTATTAAAAAAATACAAAAACAAAAAAAACGGGGTCAATGTGGAGAGTTCAGTCCTGTCTACGACTTCTCACACACAAACTTTAGTGAAGTTACATTACATCATATAATAGGGAGAAATTATGCCCCCACGCCTTCCACACGTATTTGCACTATTTATCTCTTCTTTTTTTTATTATTATAATGTTTATTTTTACTCTCATGTAGAATTAATGCGTGTCTGCGAATATTATTATTATTATTATTTTGTGGCTTATACTAAGTTGTGTGACCAAAAAGAAGTATCACAATCGTGTAAGCATTTATTCGGAAGTGAATGTCAACCAACTTCTTGATTGGAATCTCTGTTTTTCTCTGATCCAATTAATAACGATTGTTTGCTAACCTAGTCAGGGAATAAAATTAATCTCTTTTACCAAACCCAAATCATGCTTTGGCATAAATACCAAATTAAATTTTGAACGAAAATTGAATTAGACCTACAATCGTCCTATTACGTGTTAGATTTTCTTAACTCAAATGAAAATCCAAAATCCTTTTTTTCCCACCCTACCTTCGGAGGATTAATAATATTTTTACTTATTTTCCTTTGGGTTTCTCTCATAGATATAAGAAGCTCCAAGTCTAATATATTGGCTAATATTCCATTTGGGTTGTAAGTCATGAGACTTCAACATACACACACAAACTACCACTAACTTATATAGGCTTTACCAGAATTGTCTAACAACACCTTCCATTAGCTTAATATGGTAAAACACATCGAAAACTAAAAGAAGATCAAGAAAGTATAGCAAAAAATGAATCTACTTATAAAAAGTTACTTCACCAAAATCTCTCGCTCAATGTCACGTGTTCAATCAGTCACTAATGTATGTGTCGGATAGAATCAATATTTCACCATAATATATCATTCAAGGTCACATGTTTAATCAGTCACCAATGTATGCGTCAAGTGAAATCAAATAACTAATACACGCATTACATGTAATAAGTTGTCTGCATTACACACCCTAAACCTTTTCTCAAAGGGTACGAAAGCACGAGATGCTTCATGTATACATAATATAACGTATGAAATCCGTTACTAACATTATTTTATCCCTTTTGTCTGGTGATAACTTGTGAATAATACAATTTAAAGACCAAAAAAAAAAAAAGAGATCAAAAGTATAACTAGTACTCTTTTATTCATCACTTAGGACAGCTAAATACAGAGGAAAGGATCCCAACAGCAAGAGTCTAGGAGGCAACAACAACATAAAGTTGCCAAGCTGCAAACAAAAGTCATTAATCATATAAACATAGTAAACTAGTACTTACTATTTTGAACATAGTAAGTAATAAATAAATCGTGTCACATAAATTAAAACGAAAATGAATGAAGTAATAATAATAATAATATTACCATGCCTCGAGAAAACCTGATTGTCTTCTAGGGGGAGCAGCAGTATCGGTATATATAGGGGGTGCCATCATTGGAGGTCCCTCGTAATAACCTGTTGCATTAATTCAAACATTACACTATACTTTTTCAAAAAACTTTGTTAGCTAATTTCATTTAATTTACCTGGAGCTGGGTAGGGATAAGCTGTTTGCTTTGGTACTTCACTCATATTGTTTCGATTTCTTTGAGTTAAATCTGAGTTTTAATTTGGGGGAAAAATGGTGTATTTATATTGTTTGAATATGTAGTGTCCAGGTGACACCTGGGTCGATTATCCATGACAAATAAAGCGATTATTTTAATATATATATATATATACGCGGAACAACCATACTATATATAAATCATATATACAACAGCGTCACCACCGATCACTACTATGGATAATTATGATATATTTCTTTTATCCTTAGACCTTAATTAGCTTTAAGTTTGAATTCTAGGATGAAAAAATTACTGAATAAATACAAAATATCGAATGAAACAATAAATAATTAAATATAACAACTTGGTGTTAACATTGAAATTGAATTTCTTTTCTTTTTGTCACGCCAAAAAAGAAAAGTTTCTACGATATCATTTAAAACCATATGCATACGAAATCAGATTTGAATGTTTTTTTTATCATATATATATGGATTACTTGGTCAATTACATGATTTATTTAACATTTCATCATTTTTCTTTTAACACAGGAAATCTAATTGGTTATTTTAAATTGTGTTTTTAAAATAGCAATTGGTGCACGTATGCAAATTCAAAATTGAGTCCATAAAATATAGCCTTTGTATTGTGATATAAAGAAGTTGTTAAAGTAGTTACAAGTGTGAAAGGATAAAAGGGGCAGATCAGTCTTTTCAAATAGTTAGTTATAACAACTTGTCATAGTGGTAGTTAGGAAAGTTAGTTACGAGTTAGTGTAAAACAAAGCTTTATGTTTGTATCTTCACTTTAAAAAAGTTCAATACAAGTTGTTTGTTCTCTCTTAGCTTCCATTAATCTCACAGTTATGAGCTTGCATTTACGTTCATGATATCAGAGCAGCTCTTCACGGTCATTACTGGAGAAGCTGGTTCAATCAAAGGATCAAAGAATCAGTAGGTTGATTCATCGATTCAAATTTTAATTTTGTTGTATTCTGTGAAGTGTGGGTTTAGAGGTGTTCTTGCAGATTGTGACTTGATTCCAGCCGGAATCTGTGGTTTATCATCAGTATTAGCTTCGATTTGCTTTCGCGTCAGTTTTTCAGTCAATCAGAGGATCAATTTTTCAAATCTCAAATGGCGATTGAAGGAACAACCTCAAATCTGCAGCAGAATAACTCAAGTGCTTTTGTTTCTCAAACCACTAGCCTTTTACAGAGCCAAGGTATTGATTATAACCATCATTAGTTCTTTAATCCTATTGATGTTAGTGGACTTTGCCTTATCTCATTTCAACTGCTTGGAATCGAGAATTATACTTTGTAGAGTCGATCTATCATGCTAGCTTTGTTAGGGAGAAATAAGATAGGATTAATTGATGGAACTGCTAAAAGGAATATGTTTGGTGAGGAACTGTGGGGGCAATGGAAAAGAGTATATGTGATTGTGTTATCATGGCTAATGAACTCTGTGTCTAAGAGTCTACTCAGTGGAATTGTTTTTGCTTCTAAAACTTTGGATCTCTGGATAGATTTAAAAGAGAGGTTTAATAGGGTGGATGGTTCTAGGACATATAGCTTACACAAAAACATTGTATCTGTATAACAAGGCACTGCTTCTGTATCAGTGTATTATACCAAACTTAAGAGTTTGTGGGATGAGTTTAAGGTCCTAGTAACAGCTCCTTGTTGTAATTGTGATAAGTCCAAAGGGTTTGTGCTCATATGAATAGGCAGAAATTATATCAGTTTCTGATGGGCTTAATAAATCCTACCAGCAGGCAAGAAGTCAAATTCTTATGATGGATCATTTACCAACTATTAACTATGTATATGCTATTATTGTTGGGGATGAAAGTCAGAAGGTTGTGGTCAATAGTGTGAGTAGTATGGGGATGACCTCCTCTAGTCTAGAATCATCAGTAGATATGTACTCTAAAGTGGGTGGTAGTTTAGGTGTGAGTCAAAGGTTCAAGAAGAATTCACTACTCATATGTCACTTCTGCAAGTGTAAGGGTCACATCAAAGAAAATTGTTATAAGATTGTAGGCTATCCATCAGATTTCAAGTCAAAGAGAAAGGTTCAAGGTACTTCTCCTGCATTTGTTGCTCCTGGTAGTAACTACTACAATCTACATTTCCAGGCACAGGCCAATCTTACTTATGGTATGAACACAAGTGTTCCTCCACCTGGATGAAGAAAGTTGCTTAATTTGAATAAATATGTTGTAAATACTGGAGTTCCACCTAAAGCACCTATTGCTAACAAATCAACAAGTGCATCTGAGAAGGAGGTTCAACAGTTGCTTCAGGATTATATATTCACTAAGGATCAATATGATCACATCCTGAAAATGGTTCAACAGAAATCAGAACCAAGTGTTTCTATGTGTAACACTGCAAATACTTCAAGTAAAATATTTTTTATGTCAGAAAACAGTAAGATGTGGATAGTAGATACTGGTGCAACAAATCATATGGTCTATAGTCTTGATATGTTGAGTCCAGATACTGTGAATAAATTGGAAGTGTCAAAGCATTCTTCCAATTGGTGGTACCATTCAAGTGTCTCATATTGGTTCTTGTGTCCTATCAGAAAGAAGTGTGATCTCAAATATGTTACACATTCCTAATTTCAAGTACAACTTGTTGTCAGTCAGTTAAATCACAAAGAAATTAGATTGTCCAGTCACTTTCTTTCCTAACTTTTGTGATTTTTAGGAACTTTACAGTATGAAGGTGAATAAAGTTGGTAAGAAAGAAGGGGCTATGTACTTACTACTGAAACACCTATCCACAATTTATGACAATCAGAAAAAAGAAGTTGCATTGACTGCTCATCAGAACAAGGAATCAGACATTGAAGTATGGCATAGAAGGCTAGGTCATGTATCATCAACAGTACTAGCTAGAATATTTCATATGAACAAACAGATTTTGTGTTTAGTTTCCAAGTGTCTTGTATGTCCCTATGCTAAACAAACAAGACTTGTGTTTCCTACTAGTAGTATCGAAAGTAGTAGTTGTTTTGAGCTAGTACATCCTGACCTTTATAGTCCTTATAATACACCTACTATTGATGGGAACAAATATTTCCTTATAATAGTGGATGACTACTCTAAAATGACTTGGTTGTTTTTACTTCCTCAGAAATCTATTGGGTTTGTTTCTATACAAGTATTCTTACAGTTTGTTAAGACTCAGTTTGAGAAAATAGTCAAAGTATTCAGGTCTGATAATGGTACTGAGTTCCTTAATTCAGTTTGTACTAAGTTGTTTAAGGATATGGGAATCATTCATCAGAAATCTTGTCCATATACCCCTCAGTAAAATGGGGTTGCTGAAAGGAAACACAGACACTTACTTGAAGTCACCAGAGCACTAAGGTTTCAAGCCAACATTCCTTTACAATATTGGGGACATTGTGTGTTAGTTGTAGCCTATATTATCAATAGACTGCCTAGTAGTGTGCTTAATTTTGAAACTCCTTATGAAAGGTTATATGGTACTAAACCATCTCTGAATCATCTTAGAATACTAGGTTGTCTATGTTTTTCAAAAGTTCTTACTGAGCATGATAAGTTGATGCCAAGATCTAAGTCAGCAGTTCTAATGGGGTTCTCAGAAATACAGAAGGGTTATATACTTCTTGATCTAAACAACAAGTCATTCTTTACTAGTAGGGATGTAGTGTTTAGAGAGGACATGTTTCCTTTTGCCCAGGTAGATGGATCAGTACATCAAAAGGAGTTTGTGGATTCACTGCAGGGTTCAGATATGTTGATTCCAATTCTTGATTCTATTGTCTCTATGATTCCCAGAAGTCCTGCCAGGACTAACTCTCAGGAAGTTCAGGGTACATATAGACCTACAGATATATCTCAGCAGTATTGTATCAATGATGAGTCTATTGTATCAGCGGAATCTATAGTGAATACTGAGGTTATAAAGTCAGTTGAGATTCCTCAGGCGACTAAAGTACTTCATAATAGAAGATCCACCAGACATAAATACACCCCTACCTGAATGAAGGATTTTATTTCATTGTTTGTTAACAAGGATGTACAATATCCTTTAGGTAATTACATGAGTTATGCTCGCATATCTCCCTCCTATCAATGTTATATTGCAGCTAGCTCCAGCATCAAGGAACATGATACTTACTTGGAAGTTGTTCAAGATAAAAGATGGATTGATACTATGGCAACAGAAATTCAAGCCTTAGAGGATAATAAGACTTGGGTGATTACTGACCTGCCCAAAAGAAAAAAGGTTATTGGCTGCAGATGGATTTATAAAATTAAATATAAATCTACAAGTGAGATTTAGAGATTCAAAGCAAGGTTGGTTGCTAAAGGCTACAGTCAGAAGGAGAGGATAGATTACAAAGAGACTTTTTCACTTGTTGTGAAGATGGTGACAATCAGGACAATAGTGTCTCTTGCAGTTTCTAGGCAATGGCATATACATCATATGGATGTATTCAATGCCTTTTTACAGGGTGATCTAGATGATGATATTTATATGCAACTACCTCAGGGCTTTGTCAATCAAGAGGAGAAAGTGTGTAAACTAACAAAGTCACTCTAAGGTCTCAAGCAGGCTCCAAGGCAATGGAATCCAAAATTGACTGAAGCTCTTCTTATTCTCAGCTTCAAACAAAGTTAACATGATTATTCATTGTTCATCAATTTATCAGGAGCAGGAATAATTATAGTATTAGTGTAAGTGGATGACATGTTAATAACTGGTAGCAACCTGAAGTTAATAGAAGATACAAAAAAAGCATTGCAACAAGCTTTTAAAATGAAGGACTTGGGGGAATTGAAGTACTTTCTAGGCATTGAGTTCACTAGATCAACAACTGGTATAATAATGCATTAGAGGAAGTATGCTCTTGAGCTTATATCTGAAGTTGGCATGAATGCAGCCAAACCTGCAGGAACTCCTATTGATATCAATGTCAAACTAACATCTAAACTATATGATAAGCATGTAAATAAAAACCACGAGGAATCAAATGATCCACTAATTGATCAGACAATGTATCAAAGATTGATAGGGAAGTTGTTGTAGTTGAATATGGCAAGGCAAGACATATCATTCAGCACTCAGACACTAAGCCAGTTCTTACAACAACCAAAGAAGTCTCATCTTGATGCTGCCTTAAGGGTAGTCAAATACCTAAAGAGACAACCTGGTCAAGGATTGTTATTATCAAGTGAATCAAATGGGCTGGTTACTAATTTTTGTGATGGAGATTGGGCATTTTGTTTACTGACTAGAAAATATGTGACAGGGTACATGATCAAGATTGGTCAATCATTAGTATCATAGAAGGCAAAGAAGCAAAAAATAGTCCCAAGAAGCTCAGCTGAAGCTGAATATAGAAGTCTTGCCTCCACTATGTCAGAATTAGTGTGGCTACTTAGGATGTTGAATGAAGTAGGAGTTGAGGTTCAGTTACTAGTACAGATATGTAGTGATAGTAAAGCTGCCATTCAGATTGCTGCAAATCCAGTATATCATGAGAGGACAAAATATATTGAAATCGATTGTCATTTCATAAGGGAAAAACTACAACAGGGGCTAATCAAGGTAGAGTATCTACCAACTAAAGAACAGCCAGCTGATGTGTTAACAAAGGGGTTATCTAGATTGCAACATGAGAACCTGCTATCCAAGCTAGGAGTTCTCAATATTTTTTCACCACCTAACTTGAAGGGGAGTATTGTGATATAAAGAAGTTGTTAAAGTAGTTACAAGTGTGAAAGGATAAAAGGGGCAAATTAGTCTTTTCAAATAGTTAGTTATAACAACTTGTCCTAGTGGTAGTTAGGAAAGTTAGTTACGAGTTAGTGTAAAACAGAGCTTATAAATATAACTCTTACTACTGTTTGTATGTTCACTTCAAAAAAGTTCAATACAAGTTGTTTGTTCTCTCTTAGCTTTCATTAATCTCACAGTTGTGAGCTTGCATTTACGTTCACTTTGTAATTTGAATTAGTTTTTACGGTTGAATTAATCCTCTAATCGGAAGGAGTGGAATATGAAATTCACCTATAACATGAATTAAGTGAATATACATAGATTATTGCTTTAATATCGCATGTATTTGGAATGTGAACAAAATGGGGAAGGAATTTAAAAGGTACACTACATATTTGACAACCCAAGCAAGATAATACGAACTTTAGGAGATCCTTATTATAAAAGAATTCATATTATTCCTTGATGGACATTGTTAATGAGAAATTCGATTGGACTGTTTGTAAATGCCTATTAAAATGAAAAGATCGAATAAATGAGTGGCATATGATTAATCCTTTGCTTCCTGCTTAGTTTTGTTATGTTAGGCTACAATACATGTTCTCAAAAGTAGATTCATTTTTTCTTTACCTCAAATTATGGAGTTAAATTAATCATATGAAAGATGAAAAAACTTTTCTGTTTTCCACTGCATTAATTATCTTTCCTACTGTCAAAATCGTGGTGAATTATATATATTCTTTCGTCCTTAATTAAAAAAAAAATTGGATACAAAATTACCTTTAATAAAGAATATTTTACCTCAAATATACCCGAAAAAAACTTCCATTTTCACATGTTTGCGTTGATTTGGGCCTTTTTATATGCTTAATGGTGATGGATTTACAAACTGGCTGTGCAATAAAAAAGATTTAGGGAACAGAAAAAAGGGGGTGGGTGAATGAGGATATGTAAGTTCAATTTTTTGCTTTCTAGTTTACAGTATTACATCCTTCACAATTGTATATCTGGTGGAGTCGTCAAAAAAATTCACTAAAAAACATTAATACGAAGGGAAAAAAACACACGAGAGAGAATTCAACATCTATTACATATTCATTTAAAAGGAAATCAAAACATCAAACTCGTATAAACAAAATAATTTTTGGCTAAAAAGTTAAATGAACCCTCTCGCCGCCCCTGCTTCTATATGTTGTACACTACTATTCAATAAGGAACCATGGTCTATGGGTTGTGGATTATTAAATTCTAATTTCTAAGGTAGAGAACCAAAAACAGATGAAATAATGAAACTGCAATTCTCTCAAATAGTCCAATGATTCAAATTAATAACTCCCAATAATAGTGATGTTCATAAAGAACTTATTTACATTACAATTCTTATATATTGGTATATGTACTACAAATTAAAGCATAAAGAAGAAGTGAACTAAATTAATTACAACACACATATTACAGAGGGATCACAGCAACACTCATCTAACAGGCAGCAACAACACAGAGCTGCTAGACTGCAACAAATCACAACACAAAATAAAAAAATCAAAATGAGAAAACCACAAAAATCAAAATTGCATTACTCCATCCATCCAAATTTATTTGACGCCTTCTGAATGCTTTCATATATCTTTTAAATATTTAAAACCGTTATTTGTTGTGAGTTATAGTATTTTTTTTATGTAGTTTTTAAATATACAAATTTTATTTTTGAAAACTTGAAGATTTCATGCCAGAAATTACGGTCAAACTAAAGTTGTTTGACTCCCAAAATTCTAACTGTATCACATAAATTGAGACCGTGAGAGTTCTAACCAACAATTATTATAGGTAAGTATTTTTATGTAAATGAAATTGCTTACCATCCTTCAAGAAAACCTCTATTATTCTGAGGTGGAGGAGGAGCAGCATATGTTGGTGGTGCCATCACAGGAGGAGGACCTTGATAATACCCTATTTATAAATATTTCACAAACAAAATTAATCGAAAATATATTGATATGCTTAACGAATTATTTTTCTTACATATTCACGCAAAATTTATTAATACCTTAGACATAGAGAGATTGTTTCAGATAAACAAATAATAATCTAGCATATACAAAATAAATTTTAAAAATATTTGGATCATGTGTTATTTTTACCTTGACCTTGAGAGGGATATGGATAACCATATTTTGGTGGTTCATTCATCATGTTTTAAAAAGTAGTAACTCAGCAGAGAAAATAAGAGAAACTTGAAAACTACAACTTTGTTGTAGATTTATTCTTATGTACTATATATAAAAAAAGATATCTCACAAAAGCTTTTGATGAGAATATGATTCCTTTCACTTGTATTAATGTTTATTAGGTACTACTTTAATTTGGATGGGGAAAGGAACCAACTAGAAAAAAAAGGAAGGAAGGGTCTAGAAGGAGTAAAAGAACAAAGGCACCTGCTTCCTTATCTTTGTAGCAATGTCAAAAATTGCAGCTCCCATATATAGAGTAAATTCAGAATTTTTAGTTTATAAATTTTGAAATATATATATTTTTATTGAGTTTTAAATAATTTATTTATGCTTATTAAAATGAAAATTTTAATATAAATATATAATTTAGTTAAAATTATTAAATTTTGTCGAACAACTTGATGTTTATTTATTGTTGTTGCCATCAATGTTCTGTGCTAGGGTAGTTGCAACTCTATCTATGCAAACCCTCACTATTGGGACATTTGTACAACAGCTTAAAATCTATAACTTCTTTCGAATTTAGATTATTGTCCCCCACTACATACATTTAACATAAAATAGAGGTGATTAGACAAAAACATAATAACATAATTTCATATTAATGAGGAGGATCGATAAGGTTTTAAATAGAAATATGGAAAGGTTGTGTTGTCTGTTTTTTCAAAATTTTAAATTTGTTGGTTATTGTTATAGTACCAGTTCTATTTTTATAGTTTTTACTTTTGATATCTATCATCTTATATTATTAATTGTGTTTCGATTACCTCATTATTTTGCTGTCGTTTTTTTTTTTTTTTAGCTCTACACCGGTTTTCTTATGAATTGCTATACTTTATTCTTCTTCTTTTGAATTTGTTGCATTTGAATAGAGGACTTTTTGAAAATAGCTTAATGGTATGATTTGTGTATATTATATTCTCCTTAAATCTCACTTATGAAATTTCACAGTCGTATATTAAACATAAAAATGTATTTGAGTATATAAATCTATAGCAATCTACTATAATTAAGTATGTTTTCTTATTTTTATTTATAGTACTATAACTTTTATAGTTAAATTATTTGATTTGGTATAAATGAGTATCTTTTTACTCCCTACTACCTATATGGCATTTGGTCTCTAAGCTGCCTTTTCACCGACTTATCGCATCAGATTTTTGGAACAATTTTTGGTCAACACTGAATTTATTGCAAAATTTATTTATGCTTTAAGTTTTAACAAGCTGGATGGTCCAAAATTAAAATCTAATTTTCACTTGTGAAAATTCATTTATTTTTCAAAACTTCATATTTTAAGATTGAGACGTGTTTGGAACTTGGACAGCAAAAGTTATGGATATTTATTGGATGCAATCATGAAATGAGAAAAAAATAAAATCAAGCACTTCTGACTGGATTAAATTTAATTGATGTTAATTTTATGTAAAATTATTAAAATAATACACGTATCTGTTATATCGTATATATTATAATAGAACATGAATAAATCAAAGCAACTAACAATTTATTGCTTGTAAATATTGTGAAAAATGGATACTGTCAAAATTTACTTTCGATTTTTATTTTTTGCAAAAAAAGTTCGGTTAATAACTCTGAAATTGTGAAATCGACGATTATATGATATATGTATAATTTAAATTTATATATAAATTATAATATATGTGTAATTCAGTAATTGTATATAGTTAGTATATTTTTTTGGAAATATAAGCTGTAAAGTGAAACTATTATTCCCGTGATTTTTTATTTTTTTTCTGTTATTCTCTTTGTTCCCAACTTCCTATTGATGAGTCATTTTCACACCATTGTTCATGGGCCAGATATACCCATAAGACTAATCGGTTCTGATCCGAGGAATAATATTTTGAAATTAATATTGGTAAGACACTCAATCTTCTTATAGTATATGTATATATTTTCCTAATGATTTTGGATAAAGAAAATTAAAGAAATATCATTATTGAATGCTGTTAAGGTTGAAAAAGAATTATTTTATTAAAGAAGACAAAGTGGTTGTGTTTATTGTTGAAGGTTTTGATATTAAGAGAAAATTTTAGCAAAAGTTAATATACATAATAAGGCTCTATAAATAATTCAGTACTTGATCTCTATAGTTATAATTTTGTTTGTTATAGAGGGTGCGGTTTATATATTTAGCTTGCCTGTTTGTATATTTCGCTTGCAAATACACAAACAAGGTAGGTATATACAATGGAGGCTGCGGTTTGTATATTTCGTTTGCGAATATACAAACAAGGTAAGATTATACCAATTTTATATTTATACATTTAAAAAAAAAAAACTCTGTTTGTTTTATTTTTCAGGTTCATTTAGGAAAGTATTGTATATTAAATTTTATAATCATCTAAAATAGATTAGGATCAAATTTATACACGATATAACAATTTCATCCATCAAAACTTGTGACGATCCATCTGGACTTGTAGTTGAGAAAATTTGCTCACATTAAAATTTGCAACAATTCATTAAGATTTTATGGTCAAAACTTAAATAGTGGCACACGAATTCAGCCTATTTATGTAAATGGATCACCTTATTCCCGTGCTGATGGGCCCAAATGAGGCTATCTAGAAAGAAAAAATGGCACAGCATGACAACCTATAGACTTTAGGGCAAACTACATAAATCCCATTAGTTTGGGTCTTAATTACTAAGATTCTCAATAGTTTCAAATATTACTTCATCTACCATATTTCATGCTTAGGATACATGAGTTTGAATCCATGAGATACATGTATCTATCGAATTTTAAAATTGAGATACAAAATTTATTTATTTAAATTAATTGGTTGTAACTGATTTCCTTAATTAGAGGAGTAATTGAGGATTTTCAAAATACATAGATAATTAATTTCATTTTATTATTCTTTGAAATAGTAAATTCATTAATATTATTAATATAAAATAAAAACATGTATATCTTGGTAATGTAATTTGATTAATTTCAAATTATTACTCTTAAAATAATAAATTCATTAATTTGATGTATCTATTATCAATATATGATGTATCCAACAAACTAAACACTTAGATACATGAGT
>JAJOOS010004163.1:0-29777 GCA_029582725.1 Solanum chiquidenum | reverse complement strand
TAACACAAATTAGTCCCATTTTATGATGTAATCCCCGTCTCCATTATACTTCTTCAACATGGATGCATGAAACACTGGATGGACTCCAGATAAATTCGAAGGTAAAGCCAATCTATAAGCCCCTGGCCCTACACAGTCAAGAACTTTGAATGGTCCAATGTATCGAGGACTAAGTTTGCCCTTCTTGCCCAATCTCATCACCAAATCAACCCCCAAAGGTTTCACATTTTCAGCCTCAAACCAACCAATTGAATACCTACACATCATCTCATACACTGCCTGAATAAAGTCATCATAATACCCGATCTAAGTTAGTGTGTCCAAACGTGACACCCGATCCAATATATATGTTTGTACGTGACATCCGATCCTAGTTAGTGTGTCGGAACATGACACCCGATCTATTCAACAAGCCACAATCACAATCACAATCACAATGTGCATTTTCATAATCATACAATCAAGTGTTGATTCATGGCATACAATCATTCGTTCATACTCAATTACATTAGGAATGATCAATATGTTTCATTCACATACATGCATATATTACAATGAAGCAATTACTAACATACACATCACGCAAAACATGAAATCACAACCATCACCTACCTCGAAACCAAGCTTGAATCCTCCTAAGACATTTGAGCCTTCCCTTTCTAGATTCTTCCCACTTGTTTGTGGTCTAAAAACATACAATTAACGCAAGGATCAATAAACGAGGCGTAATTACCTGGATTATAATCAACATTATCAACCCTAGCCAACCCAAGATTCCAATACCCAAATTAGGGCTCCCCCCATTAACTTCAGATCAAAACCTTCCCCCAATGATAATTACCCAAAAAACTACGTTCTACGGATTGAAATACGGATTAAGGGAGTTAAATCCTTACCTTTAGTGCTAGAAGAAGTGGAAAACTGTCAAGAACTTGCCCTAGGTCGTCCCTTAGCTCTCAAGAATGAAACTTGAAGAATAATAACATTTTTGGAGTTTATTTCTGACTTAAGTCGCATCTGTCCCACTTTGGCGGACCTCATCCCGCTACAGCGGCCCCGCCCTGGCAGGAATAATCCCGTCTTGATGACTTGCACGGAGATAGAGAGTTAAATTCAGAGCTTCAAACCCCCATTTCACAACACACCTTCAACCCATGACACTCAGAAAATACATGTTCATGCTAAGATCGGTTTCAGAAGTTCTACTCGCCTGAATTTAATTCCGTAAAGTCGTACGGGTTCCTTAACATCTTAGCTATCTACTCATATAATCAAATTCATAATTAGATCTCCCATTTATTACCAGATTTCTCTAGGCCTCACTGATTCCAATTTCGTCCAAATCTGGACTAGGTTGGAAAATTTCAAGTTACTACCAAAAATAATTCCGGCCCAAAAGTTTTCCCTGTTGGCTTTTCAATAACGACGGGAACAGTTCGTTACAGAAGGTTATATAGAGGAGGTGAAGATTAAAAAATTGATAGTACAAGTGTCCGGACATGATTTTTTCCCGTGAGATAGGCATTTAAATGGGTGGGATTTAGTGATGAAGAAAATATAGTTATTAGAGAATTTTAATAATTAGTTATGGATTAATTAGAGTAAAATATATTTAACAAAAGAAAAGATTAATTAATAAAAAAAATAAAGAAAAATATAAAGAATATAAAAAATTATAATTTCTGACATATTCTAATGTAGCGTTGATGCGGCAGTAAGTGTAACACACCATATACTGTGAGAGTGGTGTTACACGTCTCAATGTGGTAATAAATTTATTTTTGAGTAGTCAAAGTGTGTAATATGTAACCATTATAGTTTAAGTGTGTGACTGACTTTTCGGGACAAGTTTAAGGGGGAATCTATGCATTTTCCCTATCTCTAAATAAATAATCACATAATGTAAAAAAAATAAAATTAGATCTCATATATGGGCTATTATATACTAATTACAAATATATATTTTTCACTTATTTGAAATTTTTGAAGTTAAAACTGAAGATAGAATTGTATTTGGTTATAAAGTTTTAAATATCCACTTTGAAATAGAAAGAAAGAAAGATAAAAGGAGAAAAAGAAAGAACTATCTAACTTATAATATTTGATTGTTGAATGTATTTTTTTTAAAATAAAAAAAAACATGAAATATAATTTAAATGGGTCAATTTTATAATAAAAAAAAATAGCAAAAGTAAATAATAATAATAATAATATATATATATAAGGTATAAAACAAGGTTTTGAGTTTTTTCTTTTAAAAAAATCAAATATAACTTCAAGTTATACTTAAAATTTTCATGGTCAAATGTAGATTCTCAAATAAAATGAAAACAAAAATTGAAAGAACAAAAAGATGAATGATTCTCATTGCCAAACAGATCTAAAAAGATAAGGGTAAAAATGGATAGAATTTATTAAGCAACATGTTTAAATATGTGAAATATTTAAAATCGTTAATATTTTTTCATTTATCAATAAAGACTTATGTAAGCCAATTGTATAATGGAAAGACATGAGATCCAAATTATTATAGATGTCAATCCTTATGATTTCTCATAATTTAATTGAATTATATTTGAATAATAGTCTCTTCAGAAAATATGACGGGAGAAAAAGTGAATTTTTAGGTGAAGATAGCGTAGAATACTAAAAATATAAAATTCTAAAATCAATAATTTGTCAAAATAAATAAATATGGCACCTCGTGTCCTAAGCAAGAAGTTTACAAAGACAAGTAGAAATAAATAAATAAATATCAAATGATCTTAGTCAAGCTAAATTACATGAAATGACATATGATCTCCATATTTATTATTTCAAGTATATCTGCTTCCAATTGTCAAAAAGAGGCATGGATCACCCCAGAAACCCTCAAAATGCTGCTCTAGGCTTGGGAAGGAAGGAGAATGAGATTTCTAGCGTAAGCTTGACGACAACTCGCGAATTCCCAGCCAAAATCCACTGTCTCGTTGTTCGGAAGCCAGGATTGGAGCTACAATCCTTCTACAACTGCTTGGCTCCCAGTTAGGCTAGGTTTACTCAATTGAATAGTCGTAAATTTATGTTAACTGTGTAATATAATGTTAATTGATGGTATAATTCATATTTAGGCCTTCGAGCACGGAAAAAGGGATGATTGTACATGTACCCTAGTTGCTGAATATGATGTGCACCGTGGGGAAAAGCCTTGTCATGTGAACTAGGGTTAGATGATGGTTCAACTTCTAGTTTGGTGTTCTAGATGCTTATTAATGGCCCCATTGTATGTGTACATAAATGGGAATAGAAGAACATGAATCAAACCTAATGAGACAATTAAGTATAAATAATACATAACATGAACCGTTAATTGATTGTGTGACTATGTGACTGTTCATTATGGGTGTGATAATGGTTGTGGTTGTGTTGACTGAATCGGGTGTCACATTTCGACACATATATTGAATCGGGTGTCACATTTCGACATATATATTAGACTGAGTGTCACATTTTGACACATATATTGAACCGGGTGTCACATTCTGACACATATAGTGGACTGGGTGTCACATTCTGACACATGTATATTGGATCGAGTGTCATGTTCTGACACACTAACAATTTGGGTGTTGGTTCAATGAGAGAATCATTTATGATTACTACGTTCATGTTTACCTGTCATTGATATTGGGAAATTATGTGTAGTTCCTAGAATTATAATTGAATTATGCATCTTATAGATGTGGGTTTATTGTGTTGTAATTAAAGGGCTTATATCTAGTCGTTGGAATTGATTGTGAATGAGTGGGGCTACCGGTATGCGGTCTGATAATAAGAGACCAAGAGTCCAGGTGTTGTTATGGGATATGGTTAGAGAGGTTGTCTGTGTTCTTAAATAATGAGAAGTAGGGTAATGTTCGTGATCTAAATAGTGGTTAGATTCTACCTTGGGAAGGGGATTCGTGTTCGAAACGGTTAGCGAGCCTGGATAGGGTATATTGTGTAGTCAAGGGTTAAATTGTGATGCAAAAGAAGCGAGGTTATGCTAGAAATAGTTGGCCGGGTTGGTAGTGACTGTATTCGAGAACTCCTCTACGAGTTAGAACTGTTAAATTATGATCAAAAGTGGAGCGATGCAGGGTGCTAGACTAAGGGGGTTAGAGTCAAGTGTGCTAGTACGCTTAATATACGATAATGGTAAAGGTAGGAGGATAAAGGTTGAGGGGTGTACTTTCCTATTGCATATTTTCTGCTGGTTGATTTCTTTATTTTTGAGGTGGGCATCGGGTTGACCGCTGATGCCTACCAGTACGTGTGGTTTGTACTGATACTACTCTTGCTATGCCTCTGGGCATAGTCTGGTTGCAGGGTTAGTGATATTTCATAGGTGAAGACAAAACAATCTACAACAACTTCTACTCTTTCTTATATGTGATGGAAGCTGTGTCACTAGTTGTTGTATTTATACCTTGTAATCTTAGAAGCTCTTGTACCTGTTTAGACTAGATCCTTGGGGGTGTCATAAATTTTGTAAATTTAACTTTGTTTTGTTTGAAAATCTTTATTATATAAAATCTCTTGAAATTCCTATTATTTCCAGTTTTTTTAATTTTCCACACATTTTCAACCGTTTGGGAATCAAGGGTTCTCCTACTTAGGTGTTAAAGTAGGTGCCCGCATGGCCTGATTGGGTTGGGTCGTGAAAAATTGGTATCAGAGCCCAAGTTACCGGTCTCCCAGTACAAGATAAAATGTGGAATAGACTCGTGCAAATTGGTGTGTTGAATTGCACATCTAATCTTCAGGAAGCTATGAAGCGTTCTAGAAAGTTGTTCCATTTCTTCTCTCATTTCGTGCGAGTTGTCACTTATGGTATGGGTTGAGTCCAATTGATATCTCCAGATTTCAATTGGTATCTCAACAAAGTGAACCGAAAGTCATAGTCACGGCTGGAGGGACCCAAGTAAGGTAAATTGAACCGAGAAGGTTCTAATTGGTATCTAGCCTTAAATGCGGTATAAGTGAATGAACGATCAGCTAATGGTTATCCATGGAGCGATTTAAGTTAATGACTTTTGACTTGCTTGTGTGATGTAGCTTGAAATTGTGATTATGTGCATAATATTGTTTGAATAACTGTTGGTATGTGAAGTGTGCTTGCTTTAATGCTACAATGTGATCCTAAAAGAATTTTGGATGTGTGACTTTATGTACTTATGAGCATGGTCTTACTTGGTATGGACCCCGAATCGTGCATGGATTAGTTTCTGCAACCTAAACAATACTCAACAATAGAACAGTGAGTTATAAACACCTAGTATAAATTAAGGCTATGAAAATAACAAAATGAGCATCCACATGCTTACAAAAATGTAAGGAAAAGCAAAAGAAAAGCAGAATTATGTCTTTTACATGCCCAATTGGATAAACCAAATCAAGGACCATGGGAATAGGAAGTGTCATTGTCAGACCCATGTCCTTTAGGGCTGTCTCGCCAGTCCTCACATCACTTAACCAGGGGAACTCCTGGAAGTCCTTCGGCTCGAGCGTAGGAAGCTCCCACTGAGGGGTGACGCAAGAGAAAATGACCTTAAGGGTCTTCCACATCCGGCCCATCAGACGATCCCTCTCTATATTCTTATTTTTCTCCCATCACAGCTGGCGACGGAGCATCTCAACCTCAAGGGTAGTGGAGGGTGGAACTGAAGTCGAGACGCTAGCCTGAGAGCCTCCAAATTTCCTGCGGGAAACCACCAGGTCCTCCTCCACACGAGCATTGGAAAGCGGGGGCTGATACTAAGTAGGAAGGGAGTCATCGGCCTCATCATCATCCTCTCCTCCATCGTCTGCCTCAACCGCTACTCTACTGCTTCTATCCCTGTCTGTCTTTCTTCTCTTCCTTCCCTAGGTAGAGGGCTGCTTGATCAAAAGGGGATCCATATGAAGTACCTCATAGTGTCCAAGAGTGGCAGCCCTGCCCGCTTGCACATCACTATCACCACTTCAGGCAGGAAAAATGCCTTCTTGTTGCCTCTGTAGAATATCTTCCACTCGGACACAATATCTGCCCCCATGTTTAGCCCAATCCCCTGCATAGCACAAGATACCACTAGAGCTCGAGGAGAGGTCATATCGGTGTGGTTGCCAAACCGGAAAATCCTCCTAGAAACTAGGTGCAACCACCTCTTGGCATCCGTTAACCAGTGAGTGCTAGTGATGCCCTCAGTAGTAGCCTAGTAGACCCGGTCCCGGCTCGCAGCCTCAACTAGTGTGTCCCGCAGTCAACCCAAATTCATCTATCTTAGTTTAGCCTCGTACTTAGTATTAGAAACCTCTGGCACCCCGAGCACCTCATTGATGAACTAAGTGCTCAGAAGGATGTCAACTCCTCGGATGCATATGGTAGGGTGAGGATCATCCAACGAACGGTAGGAAGTATAGAGTAGAACTCCCTCACCCAGCCTGAGCGAGCGGTAGGGGAAGCCTCTGTCAACGGACCCCAACCAAACTCCATCACCTAGGCATGAAAGGCAAGTGATTTCTCCGCTAAGCCCAGTAGGTGAAAACCCTTCTCGCATAGGATTTTAGTGTTCTGGTGATCATGGTGTTTCTACCAACTTGCAGCATCGGAAATCGGATGAAGGGAAAGTTTTCCTTATTATTTCCAGCCATAGTAGACAACCCTACAAAATTCACGAAAGATACATGTTAGGACTCCATGGAATTAGTCAATCCCGGGTTAAGGAAAAAGGAAAAATTCTAATTGAAGTGGCAATGAGGCAATTGTTCTGTACAATCCCGCCAAAGCGGCTAGGACCCCGCCACAGTGGCATGAAGGAGGCCGCTATAGTGGGATGTAGGCCACTAGAGCGACCTTCATCTGGGACAAACTCCATGGCGTGATCATGGGCCCCCTTCGCTCCAAAACCACATTTTTTAGCAAATTTTTAATCAAAGCAGTGTATTTACAGTACCCTAGTACTTAAATATGCAAAAATTCTAGCAATACAACCCCTAAATGGTGCCCGAATCCAAGTTTACACCATGAACCTATTCAACTTCCTCCACCCATTTTGGAATCGTTTCGGTCATATTACCGTGAAATCCTTATGCTCAAAACATTGTGGAGACATTGTGAACGTAAGGGAAGTGCCCATGCTACATTTTTCTTACCAAATCAAGCAACCTATATTCACATTTTTTAAAACTACCTCAAGGACATTCTACCCGATCGTTTGTTTTCATGTAATTGTTGTTAAGCAAGTATTTAAGTAAAGAGAGTAGGGGGATATAACATTACCTTGAGATTGACGATCGGAGAGTTTTGAAGTTTTGAGTAAGAAAATGAGGAAATGGGGAAACCATTCCCCTTTCCCCCTTTCTAAACTATTTTGATCTCCCGCCACAGCGGCCCCGCTTCAACGGGAATCCTGTTGCTCTGGCGGAGACAGGCCAGGTAAGTTGGGCACGTCTCTTTTCCTCCGTGTGTTGCCTCATTTCCTTAAGCCGGTTCCCTGGACAAAGAGCCTTTTGTGCCTAGACCTTGGGAAATCGCTATCTTTTGTTGTCCCATGACAAACTGATCTATTAGTTTTGAGGTGCTCCAAATGAACTGTGCTTACTCCTCCACTTGTCATTCGAGGACGAACGAGGGGTAAATTAGTATCTATTGTAATGACTCAAACCATCGTTAATTATGAAGGATAAACATCGTGAGTAACTCGAGTTCACAGTCCCGCTGGAGCGGGATGATGCTGCTACGGCGACGACTCCCCAACGGGATGGGGAGCGCCAGAGCGAGATGGTCAGGGGCAGAACTTAAATGTCGCAAAGTTTTATTTTCTCATTTTTTCTCAAGTGTCAAAAAGAGGCGATGATCACCCTAGAAACCCTCAAAAGGCTGCTCTAGGCTTGGGAAGGAAGGAGAAAGAGATTTCTAGCGTAAGGTTGACGACAACTCACAGATTTCCGGCCAAAATCAACCGTCTCATTGTCCGAAAGCCAGGATTGGAGCTACAATCCCTCTACAGCTTCTTGGCTCCCAGTTAGGCTTGGTTTACTCAATTGAATAATCGTAAATTCGTGTTCACTACGTAATATAATGTTAATTGCCGGTAGAATTCATGTTTAGGCCTTCAGGCACGGAAAAAGGATGATTGTACATGTACCCTAGTTGCTGAATATGATGTGAACCGTGGGGAAAAGCAATGTCACGTGAACTAGGGTTAGATGATGGTTCGACTTCTAGTTTGGTGTTCTAGATACTTGTTAATGGCCTCATTGTATGTGTACATGAATGTGAATAAAATAACATGAATCGAACCTAATGAGACAACTAAATATAGATAATTACATGTCATGAACTGTTAATTGACTGTGTGACTGTTCATTATAAGTGTGATAATAGTTATGGTTGTGCTGACTGGATCGAATGTCACGTTCCGACATATATATTGGATCGGGTGTCACGTTTCAACACATATATTCGACTAGGTGTCTCGTTTCAACATATATATTGAACTGGGTACACGTTTTGACACATGTATATTGGATCGGGTGTCACGTTTCGACACACTAACAGTTTGGGTGTGGGTTCCATGAGTGAATCATTTATGATTACTAAGTTCATGTTTACGTGTAATTGATATTGGGAAATTGTATGTAGTTCCTAGAATTATAATTGAATTATGCATCTTATATATGTGGATTTACTGTGTTGTAATTAAAGGGCTTATATCTAGTCGTTAAAATTGATAGTGAATGAGCGGGTCTACCAGTATGTGGTATGGGAATAGGAGACCGAGGACCCAGGTGTTGTTATGGGATATGGTTAGAGGGGTTATCTGTGTTCTTAAATAATGAGAAGTAGGGTAGTGTTCATGATTTAAATAGTAGTTAGATCCTATCTTGGGAAGGGGATTCATGTTCGAAACGGTTAGCGAGATTGGATAGGGTATACTGTGTAGTCAAGGGTTAAATTGTGATGCAGAAGAAACAAGGGTATGCCAAAAGTAGTTGGCCGGGTTGGTAGTGGTTGTATTCAGGAACTCATTTATGAGTTAGAACTGTTACGTTATGATCAAGAGCGGAGCGATGCAGAGTGCTAGACTAAGGGGGTTAGAGTCAAGTGTGCTAGTACGTTTAAGGTATACGATAATGGTAAAGGCATGATGATAAAGGCTGAGGGGTGTACTTTCCTATTGCATATTTCCTGCTGGTTGATTTCTTTATTTTTGCGGTGGGGATCGGGTTGACCGATGATGCCTACCAATACGTGTGGTTTGTACTAATACTACTCCTACTATGCCTCTGGGCATAATCTGGTTGCAGGGTCAGTGATGTTTCATAGGTGAAGACGAAGACAATCTCCAACAACTTCTACTCTTCCTTACCTGTGGTGGAAGCTGTGTCACTAGTTACTGTATTTATACCTTGAATTATTAGAAGCTCTTGTACCTATTTAGACTAGATCCTTGGAGGTGTTATAAATTTTGTAAATTTAACTTTGTTTTGTTTAAAACTCTTTATTATATAAAAAAAACCTCTTGAAATTCCTTTTATTTCCAGTTTTCTTAATTTTCCGCACGTTTTCAACCATTTGGGAATCAAGAGTTCTCCTACTTAGGTGTTAGAGTAGGTGTCCGCACGACCCAGTGGGTTGGGTCGTGACATTATACTACCAATCCTTGGGATTGGGCTTTACTTATTCTTATTTACAACAAAGGAGAAGCTCAACCAAGTTCTTCTAAAGTCATTCTTTCTGGCAGCTATCTATTACCGATCAAGAGCTACCATTGAATGAACTTTTATCAATTCTCTTTCCGGTTTGATTTCCAAGAGGTGTCAACCATAAAAAAAGATCTTGTCCTTCAAAGATCGATCTGATAATTGCTTAAGTAAGGTAGTCGCTTTTTTTTTTGGTAATAGTTTAGTCTTTTACTGATAGATCATTTTCTTTTTTGCTTCTTAAAAAAAGTGGGTTAAAACATCTTCTTTGACCTACAAACATGTTTATCATAAACATACTTCTTTTGCAAAACTTATATTGTGTGGGTATCCAATTATATTGCACTTTTTATTTCATGAGCAACCATCTCTCACTCTTAAAGATCACTTCGTCTGGTAGTTGTGCATCCATTTACACCTCAATGAGTAATCTAGAAAAATTCAATTTCAGTTTCTTCTATGTGTGATTATCAACTATTAGCTGGAGCGGAGCTACAATGTGGTGAGAGTTGTCAGGTGAACGCCCATCATTAGAATATGTAGGCAAAATGTTGCTTGATACAGTTATATATAATATTATTTGCATATCCTTGCAATAATTTGGTGGGGTAGCTTAGTGGTGGAAGTGACGAGTGCAACACAATATATCTAAGCGCATCGCTACTCAAAGAAAATATAGTAAAGTATCGTGTCCATAAGGATTGATTTTAGTAGAAGTTCAATACAATTTGTTAAGGGTCTGTTTGGAAAGCCACTAAGTAATTGAAATTGGTGTAATTATTAGGGTAGTAATTACCAGCCTAGTAATTACACAACCTAGTAATTACATTGACATATTTATTTGTCACAATATAATTATAGTGTATATTACAAATGTACTGTTTTGTTGCACAATTATAATCATAAGGTTATATTACATTTTAAGAATAAATGTTAATTATCCAAAATTTTAAAAAAATATTAGACGACTAAGAGAATTTATAAGTGATATTGAATTAAATACTTAAAATATATATTATATATGTTTTGAAAATATGTTAATTAAGAAGCATATGTTCATAACTAATATTATAAAAAATGATTTATGTTTTTCAAATTAGTATGTATTAATTAAATTAATAATAAAAACTAAAATTACAAGATTTTTATGAACATCATAAAATACACGTTTATAGAAAGACTAAAATTATAAATATAATGTCATAAATTATGAAAATATTTGATAAAAAGATAATCTATCAAGTCTAACAAAAAAATAAATGACTTGTAATTTGAAATATCAAGTCAATACTACTAAAACAAAAAAATTGAAAATGTAACATAAGTTCCAAATTCGAAAAGAAATTTAATGTAATACTCTTATGTCAAATTTCAACATAACGTACATAAATGTGATTTAAAATAAATGAACTACGTAAATCTATAACTTTATTTAACAATGATTTTTTCTTCAATTTAAAAATTAAAATACTAACAAAACTATGCTAATGAAAAAAGTAAACATATAATAAATAAATATAAATAATATAAATAAACATATAAGTAAAAGTTGAGAATGAGAAAGAAATTATATATAAATAATAAAAAATAGAAAATATATATTTTTCGAATAATAAAAATAAAAAAGAATTTAATATAATAGAACTAAAATAAATTAAAAATAAACGTAAAAGGAAGAAATTAAAAAGTAATCAGCTTGTAATTACTCGATGTAATTTAATTACCAACAATTCATAGCCCCTTCTTAAGAATTGAAAAGTGTAATTATTCTGCGTCAATGACACCCAATTACTCGTTCACCAAGTAATTATATGGTCAACCAAACATGTCAGATAATGTAATTTGTAATTACACTCCACCAAATATAATCACATAGTGGCTTTCCAGACAAGCCCCAAGTATTATTCAGAGAGTCAAATCTTAAAAGTTGTGTAGTAAATCACTATGTTGAAAATATAAGTAATTTTAGCAATGATTACGCAACAAAACTTGAAACTAATATCAATATTTGATTATCAATTAAAGAAATTAGGATACAAACAATACGATAGTAAGGTTGCAAACCTAAGATTATGCTATAGTTCAAGATTGCAAACTCAAGTTATCTGTTGATTTCATAGGTAAATATTCATATCTAATTTCATTAAACACGCCCGCACTAAGGGTCTATTTGAAAAACCACTTGGTAATTGAAATTGGTAGAATTATTAGCCTAACATAATTACACAATCTAGTAATTATAATGATCCGTTTGTTTATCATAGTGTAATTACAAGTGTATTGTTTGGTTGCACAAGGACAATCATAAAGTCATATATCAAATTTTAAAATTAAAAATTAATTATCTAAAATTAAAAAATTATATTAGACAAATAAGGACATTTATAAATGACATTAAATAAAATATTTAAGAAGTGTATTATCTTTTAAAAATATATTAATTAATAAATGTATTTCTTAACTAAATGGTTTGCAATGTGAAAGATGTCCGGCCTACAAAAAGAACTAAAGACTATCTGATGAAAAGCTTTCTCATAGTCAAAATAGCTGATGAAAGAAAGAGAGCAGAAGTATGACCTTTTCAGGAAGAATATAAATAAAGCAAGATTTTGACCAGGCACGTATCGAAGGAGCAAAGGAGGAGGTAGCAATAGCATTAGCAGGAGCAGCAGGAAGCGAACGAAAGTGAGCTTGTTCTCGAATCAGCGCACTAGGAATCAAAGATTGAAGATGATTTCCGACAAGCGCACATTCATAGGCAGTTAGCATGATAAGGCGAGAAAGATATTGAATGAGTTTAAAGAGCATTTATCTAAGCCGTAAGGGCGTTGAGAATTATTTTTGCTTTTTTGGTCGTTCGAAAGAGCAATTAATTCGATCAGAATAGTGGAACTCTTATATCAAATTTCAACATAACGTATATAAATATGATTTAAAAGAAAAGAAAAATCTAAGTCTATAACCTTATTCAACAATGAATTATACCTTAATTTTAAAACTAGAATACTAATAAAATTATGCTAATGAAAAAAATAAAATAAAACAAGTAAATAAATAATAACATGAAAAATTGAATGGAATCACATGAAAAAGTAACGGTTGAAAATGAGAAGGAATGAATATAAAAATAAAAAAACAAAATAATAATTTTTAGAAAATATTAAAATAACAGAATATATATTAAAAAATAATAGAATTAAACGAATAAATACAAATGTAAATAAAAGGAAGAAAATAATTTAAAAAAGTTTCATGTAATTACACCGTGTAATTACACCAATTCCTATTCCTCTCTTGGCAATTGAGGAGTGTGATTACTCCTTTTCAATTACACTAGTGTTTTAAAAAGGGGGGGGGGGTTGTGAGGCGAAACGTTTTATGTAGTATGTGGCGAGACGTAAGCACCGAGACATGAGACGTGAGTTTTATGGATTTACGGGGAGTAGTCTTATATAGATACAATTTTATAATTTTATTACGAAAAAATAAGCAAAAGTAAAACTTTCAATTATTTTACAAATAAATTTTAATAAATAACCTATAATATATAAAGAAAATATTATGATTTTTATCTGAGAAAGGTATTAATAAGTAATATTGAAGAAAAATAATATTATAATTACTATTTGAAAAATATAATTACACCAATAATAAAAATATAATTTAAAACAAAAAAAAAGTTCAATAATAATAATAATAAAAAATGCCTAGGGCATACGTTTTTATACTTGGAGCTTAAAATGAATCTACGTCTTCAATTTGCACCTCAGAGCGTTTTTGATACTCCCCGAGACTTGTTCGGGACTCGCCCCAAAAAAACATTTTTAAAAACACTAATTACGCCTAATTCTTCTTTTGCGTCTACCAAAATGTCAAAAAATGTAAGTACACCAAATTACATTGTGACTTTCCAAACAAATCCTAAATTTTTTTGAAAAAATTCAACTTGCCTCCGCTCAATCCACACTCGCTTAAAGATTAAGGGAAATTACAAAGATAAGCAAACATATATTAATTAATTAACTACCATAGTTATAGTTTCCATTAATTACCATTCGCAACTTAATTTTAGCTATAATTACGTGAGGCTTTCTCCTCTCTTCCCCTCTCTCCCGCCTCTCTCCTTCCTTTCCCAATCTCGCTCGTCTCTCTCCCCTCTCTAATATGGAGCTATAAATCATAATTAGGAGTATACTATAACTATAAAGCCTAACTAATTTTTTTTTTGATTATTTACGAAATTTCCTCTAAATATTACCCTACCTCGCCCCGCCCCGCAGAAGACAAAATCTGCCCCATTCCACCTTGCCCTGCCCCGCCCCATTATCATCCCTTTGATAAATAAAAGCAAAATTCAACAAGTAAATGATAAATTTCTGTCAATTGTTTTATTCTACCAACCAAACACCACTCTGACAGTGTGCAGTGTTCCTGGAGCTCCGCCCGTCTCACCGCCGTACGTGGAGAGTTCCGCCTGTCCCATCGCCGAACAAAATTGCGACTGAAGAAGAAACCGCAGCGTGCTTCTTCATCTTATCAGTGTTGTTGAGGACATAAATTAGGTATTTTCCTAACATTTTCTCAATATTATTATCAAATCATTTCGCTAGCTAGGGCTTGAAAGATGCCTGATTGGTCGAAACTTCAAAGTGATCTTCTGGGTGTAATTCTTAGTCGTATGGATTTGATTGAGGATTATCTCAATTTCAGTAGTGTCTGTAAATCCTGGCATTCGGTGGCCAATGAGCACAGTTTTATCAGTAATTTGCCTAGGGCTCCATGGCTAATGCTAGCCGAGGAGGATGATGGTGATGAGGATGATAATACCTGTAGGAAATTCTATAGTTTCTATAATGACATGATTTTTAAATAGAGAATTCCGGAAACACAAGGAAAAAGATGTATGGAATCTATGGGATGGCTTATCACTGTCGGAAAAGAAGACGGTGAAATCAGTCTGTTACATCCTTTTTCGGGTGTAAAAATCCAGCTGCCTCATCAAAATACCACAAAACTTTATGAATTCAACCAGACTCGCGTTCCTTGGAACTTTGTCAAGAAAGCTGTTCTCTCAGCCAATCCTTCTCATACAAATGACTATGTTCTTATGGTCATTGAGGGAAGTTTCAAGTTCCTGATTTTTTGGAGACCAGGAGATTTTTTATGGACCAGGATTACGAAGCCCATCCACTTTGGACATTTTAGTGATGTGTTATATTTTAATGGCAACTTTTATGCGGTCGGTTATGGCGGTTCCATCCAAGTTTGTGATGTCTCTGGCCCTGAACCCTCTAGTAGTCGTATCATAGCTCAGCTAGAACCATTGGCTGATTGTAATTATTACATCCTAGAATCACTAGGATCATTATTTGTAGTTGCGCAAAGTGGTGTTGGTTTAAGGTGCGTGCAAGATGATCGCGAAAGAATTCCTTTGACGTACATCCCAGCTCTAAATGATGACGAGGAGGATATGTCGTATGCGTACGGAACAAGAAATTTTGTTGTTTTCAAGATTGATTTAGATGCTCACAGAAATACGCCAATTAGGGATCTAGGGGACAGAGCTTTTTTCCTGGGTGCTAATGCCTCTTTTTCGGTCCAAGCTTCTCAATTTCCGGGAATCAAGCCCAATCATATTTATTTTACAGATAATTGTTTAGGTGCATACTTCTACTTTGAAGAAGGAGGCGGCTTGGACATGGGGGTGTTCAACTTAGCAGATGGCAGTATCCAGCCGCATTATGGTGGTGTTTCCCTCAGTCCCGTTTGTCCTCCAATTTGGGTCACACCAACTCTGTGCTGAGTGAGTCATTTTTCTGTATTTACCTTTTTATTAGTATTCTATGTGTTCTTGTTTTACCCCCGAAGTCGACTGGATTCTTTTAAAGAGTATTTAGAATATGTCATTTACCTTCAAACTTGGTGATGCATCTTTGTTGTTTTCGTAGAATTGGACAAAGATACTCTCGTTAGTGGTTATGCTACCTGGCTTCAAGGTATGTTGTGTTGGAATCTGCACTACATCAGTATTGTCTTTATTTCAAGTTTCTTACTGGAAACTCTTCAAGATCTAATAATATTGAGGAGTAATCACCATTGTGATTGATATACTAAATGATATTTGATGTAATTATCTTCTAGCTGTCTATAGACAAAAGAGGTTGTAAGATTCTTCTATTACTCTGCTTCAATAAACTGTGTTTTGAAGTTGTTTCTTCGTGGTGTTAAAATGAGTTTCACACAGAAGAATAAATATATGTTTGAGATGCTTGAACAAACTGTCATTTTTGCTTGTACTCATATAATTGTTAGCCTCTAGGGCCTGAAAAAATAGAATTACCTGACCCTTATTCCTAGTGACCGGTGTTACATCAGCTTTCACCTTGTAAGCACTTCCATGTCTTCCTTTCTCAACCAATCCAGCTGGAGCCTAACTAGATCCTTGAATCTCAATCTTTTGGCCGAGGCCATTATGCTTTCTGGATATGTTATTGAATACTCGCACCTGGACACTTTAGCAGAGCCAATGGTGTTGTTCTTGAACATTTTCACCTTACACTCTTTCTTTGGAGCACTGTTGCTCCTTTTCAGATGACAAAAGGATTTATCAAAGAAAATGTAATTTTCCATAGTGTTTTTTTTAGGAAGTTCCACTCATTAATAAAATAAACATCTTCAATAGATATGTAAATAAATTTTCTTTTTCGAAAATAATCAGGAACTTTGTGTTGTCTCATTGGATTACTTGGAAGCGTATTAGGAGCATCAACATTTCTATGATGGCGTTAAATTAGGAAGAGATGATGACGAATATACTGATGGAGAAACAAATAAATGCAAGAAATAGGTTGCTTACTATTGTCTGAACTGACCTGAGACGAAATTGTTTGGTCTTTTTCTGTTTTTTCTGTGAAGTGGCTACAATAAATGTTGTATTGATAAAGAAACTACTCTAATATTGCCAGCTAACCTTTGTTTGAAGTGATGACATCCATACTTGTATAGTGATATGATTAACTATGTAAAGATTTTGGCTGTTTGCAGATGTAATTTTTTTATGGAATTTCAACTCCTCTTCATACCCTAAAAGCTAGATGTTGAGGTTTTTTGTTCAATTGGAGCTTTCTCTCCCCTATTAATAGCGTTGCCATTGACAACTTCCTGGACTTTGTTAGCTCCATGATTTTTGTGTTATGTAACTAAGTTTCTACTCCGAACCTCACTAGCTTTTGTTTTTGCTCCAAAAGCTGTCAAGCTCATCTGCTTTTGTAATATTGCACCATCCTGTTGCCTTTTGTCAATGAAAACTTCTTACTTCATCAATTTTTTTGCATGTCTAACTTTCATGAACATTAGAAGTTTGTAAACTAGAATTTCTGATCTGTAATTTGAGTAAATCCATGGAATCTGAAACCTTAAAGTTCACAAACCACTCCAGAATAGGACATGAGGAAGGTTGTTCCACTTGCAAACTGAGTTTTGTTATCGCCCGTGGTGAATGGTGATACAACTATTTATACAGTTTATTGGATGAAGGAGATGCAAAAGTAGAACCAAACTTCTCATTGTTGAACTAATTACTTTTTAACTGGTATATAAACAAATATTGGATGAACGAAATCCTCTTTACCCCTCTCCCTTATTATTACTCTTTTAACTGGTATGTCCCATTTATTATGTATATAGGTTTTGGCCATTTATTTACCGTCCACATTTTCTTGACAGGGATCCATTGATCCATCAAATCCAGTTACATCTGCTGATGTTCATAAGATTTTTGAGGATCTTACTCAGAAGTGCAGATGTGTGGCTTAAGTTATTTTTGATGTTCAAGAATGTAGCATAATTTGCAGCTACACATCTAGCGTAAGTTAGTTTTGCTGCTCATCGCTAAAACATGTTGTATTTTAATTGCTCTATGTTCAAGGGGAAATTGTTACTGTTGCCCAACTATTATCTAACTTTAGCTTATCGTATTGTGTTAGTTATTGTGAGTCAATATGATCATGTTACTGTTAAAGCTCAAAGAACTCCTTTGGGTTATTGAAAGTATCTAGCAGATCAAAATTGCCGTTCCTTTTTACAATTATAAGGTCTCTGTTCTAGCTTCAAGAAAGAGGGCTTCTTGTAGTAACTTGTATCGCTAACGGGCATTGTTCAAGGTAGTGATAATGAAACGGGCATAAATGAAGCCTTATGCAAATTAGTTTGAGATGAGTCGTAGTTTTTGTTGTTTTACCAAATAAATAATTATAAGCATGTGCTTCATAAATAATTCATACCACATCCCTTACAAGCAATTCTTCATGTAATGAACATAAAGGGGGAGGGAAAAGGTAGAATAAACTAATGAATTTTTCCTAAGTGAAATTTATCTAGATACTACTACAACACTTTAATATTTGCAATTGTTTCAACATCTTGCTGCCTCTCTTTTCATATGTAAAATATGTGATTGATGAATAAAGATAAAAGGGTTCTCCATAGCCTACATATTCTTATTGTCAATCATAACTCACCAAAGTGGTCATTCATTGAGTTGATGTTGTGCCATTAGAAAACCACAAATTAGAAAACCACAAACTAAGGAGTCGTTTGGTTGGTGGTTATGAAGTGAATTATTCATATATTAAAACTATCATAATAAGTACTATGTTAAGTAGCATTTTATTTTCTAGGTATAAAATTCATCACAACAAGTGTTTGGTTACCTATTTACATTCCCGCATTACTAATATATGTATAAGTTGCGAAATTTATGTGATATTTATGCAGGGTAAAAGATGAAATAACTTTTATAAAGATAACTAAATCCTACCTAACTAATCCTTGTATTATAGGAGAGGTGGCTCTCTACAAGTTATGGCCTAAAGCCAAAACTTAATAAAATGTCATGAATATTTTAAATAAAATTATGATTTTATTTTTCTACATTTACTCTTTTAACCTTTTTTAGATGCGGAGCTATAAATTTATCCTTTTGAGGATTTATTCATTCAAAAACCTTTAAATGAATATATAAAAATAGTTGATTCAGAAAAATTAAGTTTAAAACAGAATATAAAACTATCATAAAAAGGAAAAAGAACGAATGTACGAGAAGCAGGAAAAATCAGAACCAACAAGGTAGACATATGTACTAATCAATGAGAAATAGAAACTTAACCTAATTTAGTCGCTCATTTGAACATCTCAAACTAAAATCTTAAAAAAATAGAACCTTTTATTTATGATAATTAGAATAATTGTGTATTATATAGAATTAGATACCATTTTAAAGTCTTTTTAATATACAAATTTATAATTTTTCCCGTATAGTGATATAGTAATACATAAAATCGTCTTTCCATATCATCACCTTTTTATTTAAATATTTCAAGCTACAATTAATTGTAATTTTTCAATAAAAGTTTTGATAGAACCACTGAAAAACTACTTTATTTATCACAAAGTTACAATTTATCCATAGAAGTCATTATCTCCTTATATAGTCATGACATTAGGAATAGTAATTTTTTTGTCAAATTTTCAAGTTTGTAGTTAAATGACATTAGAATTTTTTCTGATATGTTGGAACGTTGAATTTAATTACTTAAATCTTCGTGTCTATCAATAAGATTGTTGTAGATGTTTGAAGAATATAATCTTAATACAGATTCTATACATACTATATCAGATTTTGTATACGTTTTGAAACAAAATATATACCATTATATACATGTTTCATACAAAACTTATACATGAACTTGTGAGTGAAATTTGAAGCCTTGAGCGAGATTTGAAGCCTGATTTTGTATACGTTTTGGAACATAACTCCTGTTATGTTTGGTAAACTGAAAAATATTGCTACTTTTGGGAAATATGGGTCTAATTTCCAAAACCAGATCAGGTTGGGGAAAGAGAAATTATCTAAACTAGAAATCAGAAAGGCTATAAAACCTTGTGCATCCATCCTTGTTATTGGTAGGTAACCTCGATCGCTCAACAAACCGATTGTTAATGTTTAAGCTTTTCAATTTGTTTTAGGTATATCTTCTTTGCTGCTTTTTGTAAATTTTCAGATTCATGCTCTACAACAATTTTCTGACACCTGTTTGATTATTATAGCTCCCTATGCTCTTTTGATATTGGTTTTTGAAGAATTACTTAATTGATCGTAGTAAAGCTGTTGCTTTTTAGAACCTTATGGCTTATTATTTCCTAGGAATTTGTCAAGCAGCACTATAAGCTGTCATTGCTGGAGTGAAATTATTTTTTTGCAATTATTTGTGGAATTAGAACTATATTAGAAAAAGTTGCCATCTTTATTTTGAATCCTCTTGTATAAATTCCTGTTGATTATATTTACTCGTATGATCTGGTGTTGCACTTCAATCATCTAGAATCAACCTTGTAAATTTGGTGAACAAGTGGTGGGGAAAGAAGGAACACTGTAGTACAGGTAGCAATATTTTGTTAGAAAATTCCTCCTCTGAAGCTATATAGTCGCGATCCCACAAGGGTGAGCTAACCTCTAAATTCCTCAGTTCAGATTGCAGATCTTGATGCTTTGAAACAACATTAAGATAGATATGTATGTACTCATTATGACTGTTGTCCGAATTGTAACAAACAGCATGTTTGCTTACTGCTTAGTAATCATCTCTTTTGGTTGTTATACTAAGTTCGTGTGATACTTTGTAAGTTGTATGATTATTGTTTTGCTCCAATATTATATCTCACATTCCCTATTGATGTATCAGATTGTAAATGGCTGGTTGGTCAGAGCTTCCGCAGGAATTGTTGAGGTTGATAGCTCGTTGTCTTGTTACATTACTAATAAAGTCCGAGTCACATGTGTTTGTACTTCATGGAGGTCAGTATTACGAACTATTTCTAGTATTAAGGGAGTTCAGCCATGGTTGCTGCTGTCTCGTGATGATTATACCAACGAAAAATATGTTGTAAGGTTTCTACTTGAAAGAAGAGTTGGTCACTACCTTAAGGTCCCAGAGGTCCTTGGTAATAAGGAGTTTCGCCGTTCTTCCCATGGATGGTTAGTTTCTATTGAAAATGACATTCCTAAAATCACTTTGTCAGTCTGTTTAACCCAATCACTAGGGTTGAAAATCACCCTTCCACCTAGGTATAAGTTCCCTTATCTGTGAAAGTATTGTGCAAAGAAGCGTGAAACTGAATATGCGCTTGAAGTTCATGATGGCCAGACTTTATTCCTTCCGGCAGATCTGGTCAACACACGTCTTTTTTTCAAAGTTGTCCCTTCTTTAAGTTCTATCTCAAGCAAACAGAACTCTGTGGTTGTTTCCTTCTATGGTGGTAATTATAACTTGACCCTGCAAACTTGGAGATAGTAAGTGGATATCCATTTCCAAAACAGGATACCAGGATGCCATCTTTTATCACTACCAGATGTTAGTGATTGATTCCTTTTGCTCAACTATTAGCGGCAATTAGACATTAGCCTAGAGTAAAGACCTTTTCACTAGCCATTGAAGAGAATAGCCACAAAAAGTTGGTACTAAATAGAGTAATATAAACAATTTGAAAGCAAATTTTTCCTAATCTTATCTTCCCTCCCTCTTCTCATTCATTTCCCTCCTTGTAAACCTAGAACAGACGGAAACCTAAAATCCTGGTCGCTTGTTCTCTGATTTTTCAGTGTATCTGCAATTGTTTTATTGAGGATTTTGGATTTGTGATGGATTTTAGATATTCTGGACGGGAACGATGCAGAAAAGGAAGGTGAGCTTGTTTGATGTAGTGGATGACTCATCGGCATTGGCGAAGAAAACCAATGGAAGCTTAAATGGTGGAAACAGCATGACACCTTCGATCAACAAGTTGTCCTAAAAGCCTTACTCCCAGATATTCTATGAGATTTTGGAGGAGAGGAAGACTCTTCCGGTATGGCATTAAGAAGAGGAGTTCTCAAGCTGATGAATATCCAATCATCGGCTATGCTGTCTCCGTCGCTGGCTGTCGTCACCAGGCAATCCGATTCATCTCTCCCTCACTCTCTATCTCTATCTCTTTCTCTTCTCCCTCAGTTTTGATTTGTCTTTATTGTTGATGGCTCTCTTTCTGTCTTTGCTCTCAACCTTGCCTCTCATCAGTTTCGATTGTCGCGGGCTTACATACTCGAGCCCTAGGTTTGGTTTGGTTTTTCTCCTTTTTCATTTCTTTTCTCTTTTAGTTTTTTGTTGATTTTCTATTTTGAATTAATATTATGTGCATCTAGTGGTTTGCTTTAGATTATGTTCAATTTCATTAATGATTCTTATAATACAAGTACCAAACTATATTTGTATGTTATGGGTTGAGATGGAATATTTAGCATCCATCGCCTCAGTTGACTAATTTAGTGGATTGAGGGTTGTAATACTTTGCTACTTACTCGGAAAATGACACTGCTTTATAATTTTAATGAAAATTTACCTTTTCGTTCCCTTCTAATGTATACATACTGTCGTTCTTTGGTGGATTTGGTAATAATTATGTTGGAGTAAACCCAAAAGCCTTCAAATTGGAGGACAAGAATATGTAATAAGTGGGAGGCTTCTGGCAATTGCTCATTTGGCAGCACGTGTCATTTCTCTTGGATTATGAGAATATTGTTTCTGCATTTTCATGCCTGCGGATACGTTGAAGTCTATTAAATTTCAATGGAATTAATTAACTTTTTTTATGTTGTTTCTCTATGATCCCTTCCAGAAAATAACTGAGATGGCTCACTCACATGGGGCTCTTGTACTGGTAGATAACAGTATTATGTCGCCTGTACTGTCCCATCCTTTGGACCTTGGAGCTGGTGTGTGCAGATACTTCTTGTTCTGGTAACATGAACCTTCTTGTGGTACCATTCTCAAGGTGCTGGTTACCTTAAATGGTTTGTTATTTTTCAGATATTGTGATGCATTCAGCAGCTAAGTCTATGTTTGGCCATAGTTATCTGATGGGGGGGCGTACTTGTTATCATAGGAGAAAGTTTTTCTTCTTTATATGGTTTCATGGCTATTGATTTATGCTAATCATATGTTTTCTTGCCATACTTAGTGCCCTTGAGTTGCTTTCATGGCCAAAACTATCAGATTACCCTGTTTGAACAGAAAAAAGGGAAGAAAAACAACCTCTTATTAATAAGCTCGTCTAATAGATTCAATTACCTGAAGTCTCAATTACTAAGTATCTGTTGTATAATTGGTCTCTTGGGAAATTATTAATTTACCTCAATGGAACTATCTAATCAATAGTAGTTTGGAGTGCAAAATTCATATTTACTTAGAAACAGATAAGAGTACATGCTATTACTCTAAAACATATATATCTTTTTATAAAGGCGACAAATTATGTAACCTTCTTGTTAGGTCATTTCTCTTAAAAGATTCAATCACCTGAAGATTCTCAGGGGTTAGATCACTACCATACGTTTTTTTTAATTTATCTTGTGAACATAGGCTTTTAGTGCGTACCAGGCGAGACTATGTGGGAACAAATTTATATCGCTTCCCCCCAACACATACAAGCAAATAAATTCACATTTTGTTGACAAATCTTGTTCAGATATTGTGGTATTGAGTTAATGTATTACCTGTCTGAAGCTTGGCCATTACGCATTTGACATTTGTAACCTGGGGGTTGTATAAAGTTTAAATTGCAGCCTTTTGACAAGTCTGAAGCTGTATATGATATGTTCCCTTATGCAGGGCATAACTTACTTTTCTTGAACAGAGTGCCTGCCCCTTTAGACGATTGTGAAGTATAAGATTAGCTTACCGACTCGTTCGGGTATTCAATTATGTACTCCTTCCGTTTCAATTTGTTTGTTTTACTTTCCTTTTTAGTCCATTTAAAAAATAATGCCTCTTTCCTTTTTTGACAATTATTTAATTTCAACTTTCAACGCGACATGAATAAGGCCACAAGATTAAAGAACACTTTGGTATATTCTACGTATCGTTAATTTAAGACCACAAGATGCATAAGTCTTCTTTATTTTCTTTAGCTCCGTACCAAGTCAAAACAAGGCAAACAAATTGAAATAGAGGGAGTATATAACTTATGAAAATCAACTTGGCAAAGAATGTGTACTTCCTTCTAAATGCAGAAGGTGTAGGCTTAGCCCCATTTGATTGCTAGCTTTGTTTAAGAAGGATTAAAATGATGGTGTTGCGTGTAGAAGAGCAGCAGGTATTAAATTTTCCTTGCTTTTAAGTCTTCTGTGTTGTTATTACTTGCTAGATTCATTTTTGTTTACCAAAGCTGTGAGAGTGACTTGATTGTCAATTTTTTTTTGGCACCTTGAACAGCGTCTAGCTCTCAAGAGCTTGGTTGACATAAGCATGGAGTCTTTACTCCCCTCTCAGTGCAATTGAATTCGTTTTGAAACAAAATTTATACCATTATACACATATTTCATACAAAATTTATACATGAACTTGTGAGTAAAATTTGAAGCCTTGAGCGAGATTTGAAGCCTGATTTTGTATACGTTTTGGAAATAAGTTATGTTCGGTAAACTGAAAAATATTGCTACTTTTGGTAAATATGGGTCTAATTTCCAAATCCAAAACCAGATTAGGTTGGGGAAAGAGAGTATCTAAACTTGAAATCAGAAAGGTTATAAAACCTTGTGCATCCATCCTAGTTATTGGTAGGTAATCTCGATCGCTCGACAAACCGATTGTGAATGTTTAAGCTTTAGAGTTTGTTTTAGGTAAATCTTCTTTGCTGCTTTTTTGTAAATTTTCAAATTCATTGCTCTACAAGAATTTTCTGACACCTCTTTGATTATTATAGCTCCCTATGCTCTTTTGATATTAGTTTTTGAAGAATTACTTAATTGATCGTAGTAAAACTGTTGCTTTTTAGAACCTTATGGTTTATTATTTACTAGGAATTTGTCAAGCAGCAATACAAGCTGTCATTGCTGGATGAAGTTATTCTTTTGCAATTATTTGAGGAATTAGAACCATATTAGAAAAAATTGTCATCTTTGTTTTGAATCCTCTTGTATAAATTCCCGTTGATTATATTTACCCGTATGATCTAGTGTTGCACTTCAATGAGCTAGAATCAACCTTGTAAATTTGGTGAATAAGTGGTGGGGAAAGAAGGAACATTGTAGTCAGGTAGCAATATTTTGTTAGAAAACTCCTTCTCTGAAGCTATATAGTCGCGATCCCGCGAGGGTGAGCTAACGTCTAAATTCCTCAGTTCAGATTGCAGATCTTTATGCTTTGAAACAACATGTAGATAGATATATATGTACTCATTATGATTGTTGTCCGAATTGTAACAAACAGCATGTTTGCTTACTGCTTAGTAATCATCTCTTTTGGTTGTTATACTAAGTTCGTGTGATACTTTGTAAGTTGTATGATTATTGTTTTGCTCTAATATTATATCTCACATTCCCTATTGATGTATCAGATTGTAAATGGCTGGTTGCTCAGAGCTACCGCAGGAATTGTTGAGGTTGATAGATCATTGTCTTGTTACATTACTAATAAAGTCCGAGTCACATGTGTTTCTACTTCATGGAGGTCAATATTACAAACTATTTCTAGTATTAAAGGAGTTCAGCCATGGTTGCTGCTGTCTCGTGATGATTATACAAACGAAAAATATGTAAGGTTTCTTATTAGCATACATGAAAGAAGAGTTGGTCACTACCTTAAGGAACCAGAGGTCCTTGGTTATAAGGAGTTTTGCCGTTCTTCCCATGGATGGTTAGTTTCTATTGAAAATGACACTCCTAAAATCACTTTGTTAGTCTGTTTAACCCAATCACTAGGGTTGAAATCACCCTTCCAGCAAGGTATAAGTTCCCTTCTCTGTGAAAGTATTGTGCAAAGAAGCTTGAAACTGAATATGCGCTTGAAGTTCAAATTATGTACTCCTTCCGTTTCAATTTGTTTGTCTTACTTTCCTTTTTAGTCCATTTAAAAAAGAATGCCTCTTTCTTTTTTGTCAATTCTTTAATTTCAACATGACATGATTAAGAACATTTTGGTATATTCTACATTTCGTTAATTTAAGACCACACGATGCAAAAACCTTTTTTATTTTCTTTAACTCCGTACCAAGTCAAAACAAGGCAAACAAATTGAAACGGAGGGAGTATATAACTTATGAAAATCAACTTGGCAAAGAATGTGTACCTCCTCCTTAATTCAGAAGGTGCAGCCTAGCCCCATTTGATTGCTGGCTTTGTTTAAGAAGCATTAAAATGATGGTGCTGCGTGTAGAAAAACAGTAAGTATTAAGTTTTCCTTGCTTTTAAGTTTTCTGTGTTGTTATTACTTGCTAGATCCATTTTGTTTACTAAAGCTGTGAGAGTGACTTGATTGTCAAATTTTTTTTGGCACCATGAACAGCGTTAGCTCTCAAGAGCTTGGTTGACAGAAGCATGGAGTCATTATTCCTCTCTCAGAGCAATTTACAAAGCCATTAGCCCATTACCCAATTCCATGATTTGCGTTACTCTGAAGGAGTTGTTTGGTGGTGCCCATAATCTTCTTCCAGAAGGTCTGTTAATTGTCTTCATTTAGGTTCTTTGAATTTATTATCTTCCAAAGGTTTGGTAATCAGGCTAGACCTGGAAACCTCGTTCCAGGTACACTGTTGGTTGTGTCTGTGTGGCGCTGAATCTCAAAACGAGTTGGAAATCCTACTCGTCTTGGAACTTCCAATAAGGCGAGTTGGAAATCCTACTCGTTTTGTGGTGATGAATCACAAGACAAGTCTGAATGTGCAATTTGGAACTTCCAGTAAGTAATTCAACTGAGACTCAGAAATCTTCAACTGTGGGCAAAGACAAACAAGTACCTTTATAAATATATTACTTCCTTTTATACTTTACTAGTTATTGAGCTCCATTCCTCTTGCATTAATTTCTTAAGGTCCATGTATCTGATGTCTTTTTATAATATTTCTGCTCCCTATTTAAGAATTATTTTGCTATCTTTTATCTTTTTGCTTGATTGAAAGCTTGAATTCAGAGTTCTTGTTTCCTCTCTACTTTTATTGGTGAGTGCTTGCCTGACAATCATAACATTCAGAAAAAATTCTGTCATAGTTGCATAATATATGGACATTGTGTGTTTCCACAATATGGCAGGAAAATGCACAAAAGATAGCTGAGTTTTTATCTCCCATTCTCGAGTGAAGAAGATTACCATGCTGTTTTCCCGGCCATCCTACTAGATTTTTTCACTATTCTAAAGATTTTAGTCCCAACTATAGTATTCTTGGTTTACCATTAGTTGTATGATTTTCCATTGGCGTTGGACATTCCCTGTTGGTGTTACAGGCCAAAGGGGCAGCATCTGTATTGAGTTTTCTGACAGGGTCATTGGCACTTTCTAAGCATGTGGCCGAAGGTCATCAAATACTTCAGTGTTACAGTCAGTTTTGGTGAGTATACTGTATCCAATATTAAAGATCAAATGTCATCAATCTCATTTCTGGTCTTGAAATTTGCAGCAAGTGTCAAGTCACTCATAAGCCTGCCTTGTTTCATGTCCCATGTGGCTATACTCGTTGCAGTACGTGAGGCTAGAGGTCGTACTAAGGATGTACGTCAAATTCCTGTTGGGATTGAAGATGTTATTGACTTATAGACAACCTAGACAATGCGCTTAGAACTGGGCTTGCATAGAGCATGGATTGTTACCCGCCACACGTCTAAACAAGGATAATTGTCTCGAGGTCTTGCGAATATCAGATTGTTAAGGGGAGCATAAGATCAAGATACTTGCATCTTTTACAAGTTGATATATGAGTTAGATAATTCTAGTAAACAGTGTTTGGTTAAATATATGATTGATTTAACTGCCATAATAATTTCTCAAGTTACTGACAATTATTGCATTGTTATCGAAGTTGCACGGGATGAGAAGGTATAGAGTGGTCATAGGTGTAATGATATGGTACCTGTGTTGGCATATTATTATTTGATCATATATTTTCACTTATTTATTAGTATGTGATATTGCAATTATTATTAGTAAGCACGATAACTAAAATAGATCGAAAGGGAATAAATGTTTAGCATGAGAGTTTTTGCATATACATATAGTGATATTTTGTAGCCTATTTACCATATTACTTGGAATTGACAATGATCTACTAATCAATTTTTTATACAATTTCTACGAAATACTACTTTCATTCAACGCAACTTCTTGAAGTTATAAAAAGGTGGAGGTTACAATTTTCTTAAAACAAGGCGCAAACTTTAAGACTTGAGACATTTGTCACCGTAACCGTCGTTGATAATGTCCACATTTATACTATCTATGTATTGTCAAGAAATGGATAAGAAAGTGTACTTTTTATACCAATTCGTTGATGCCGTAGGGCTGTTCATGGTTATGATTAAAAAATTAAATCGAATCGCAATTTTAATCAAATCGATTAAAAAAATTGATAATTGGTTTGATTTGGTTTTAAATTTTGAAAACTGTATTATTTGATTTGGTTTTGATTTTATTAAAAAAAAAAAACTGCAAAAATAACCAAACCTAACCGATAAATTAGATATATAATTTTTATAGTTATTTATATATTATTCATAAATAAAATATAAATATTTTGTTAAATTTTAATTAACCTAAGTCTTTACTTTACGATTTTCTCATGTCCAACTAAAACAATCCCAAGTTCAAGTTCATCAAAATTCATTTGTCTTTACCTATCATTCTTCACATAAAATAGTCGCACTTTCTCTTAATTGAATCACTTTGTTTGTGTAATTATAATTCTAGTATCGCTTAATTGAACCGACAATAGTTTTTTTGTGGATTGTTCATGTACTAGGTGTTTGTGTCTATCGAGATACGTACTTCCTCAAAAAAAATATTACTTCAAACCGAATTAACCAGAAAAAAACCAAATCGACAATAACCAAATCGACGGTTATTTTTTTTCGTTTGTTTGGTTTGGTTTTAGAAATTTGAAAATCAACTAGATTGATTTGGTTTTGATTTTAATCAATAACCGATCCAAACCGAATCATGAACAATATTGAGCGAAAGTAATAGAAAACAATATTATATTGCTAAAGAAACATATTTTTTTCTTTGAAAATAAAGGATATCCTTTCAACTTCATGTAATAGCAAATCCAAATCCAATAATTAAATTGTTACAACTATCAATCGAATAGGATCACTACTCACTAGGGGTGTATATATGGACCAGGGTCCAGGTTAGTTCGATTTTTAAAATATCAAATCAAATCATTTATGTCAGATTTTTAAATCTATAAACCAAACTAACAAGAGTCGAATTTTCTTGTGTAAAGTCTTCATACAAACATATCCTAAAGTGTATCATTTTGAATGTGAAGTTTTTTTTGGTTACATGATATTATTTCATTATGTTATGTAGGCTAGCATTGGTATTGATTTTTCATCAATAACAATTTATCTTGAAGATAGAATAGTTCACTTAAATTAAATTAGAAAAAAGTAAAAAAAGAAACTTAAATTAGAAACCAATTGGTACACTAACTGCTAACTTTATGTACAGATGAAGAACGATTCCTACTCATGGAACATTAAGATAAAATACAAGCAAGAAAGAGAACTCATTCAAAAGTGTGACCTAGCAAACTCTTTTCACAAATGATGGACGCGAACGCGGCAGGAAGACGAGAAGTAGATACTAAACATTAGCAGCCCAATCACCACTCATTCTAACTCTTAGAGTAAGATAAATGAGTACGATCGTCCCCATGCACGACCTGAAAAAGGAAGATATATACTTTTAGTCGATTGCTAGAGCTGTATAGAAGCGATAACTAAACACTTTTAGTCGATTGCTAGAGCTGTATAGAAGCGATAACTAAACGCCAGAAGAAATATATGTACAATATGGAGCAAAAGAAGTGTCATGTAACTAAAGTTGCATGAACATCTTCAACATACTGGCTCACACTTAATTTACCAAAATGTGTAAAACCATCAATCGTGTAGGGATAGATAAGTTGTTATATTAACAATACTGCCAAGAAGACAAACAACTTCTTGAATGAGTCAACATCACATGACTAATTTCCAATTTCTTCCT
>JAJOOS010004162.1:0-20322 GCA_029582725.1 Solanum chiquidenum | reverse complement strand
CCACAGAGTCATTGTATGGCTTTCGGCACAGAATAGGCTCCTTCCTAGTGAAAGAATGCACATAATGAATATACAAATTGATGAAGACATTTGCTGCTTATGTGATAAACATTTACAGTATACAGCAAATTAACCACTTATTTTGTCATTGTTACTGGATCAAAGAAGGTATTGAAGCATAGACAGGCATCATAGTGCACTCCGGCGAACTGGAAACGCTTTAAAGGAATCCATGTATAGCTGGCTAAAGCATTATATATGTTAACTGCCTCAAAGAGAGCACATAGTAGTAAAGAACTCATGTATAGGTTACATATTTAACAGGATCATGTTTTCTTTTCTTTAGCTGAGGCCTGATCCTTGTGGCTGTTGGGTTTTGGGTCTTTTTCCCTTCCTATGTGGATAAATACTATTTCAAGGTTTTGGGCCTCTTTACTTTCCTTTATGGATAAATTTAAGCCCAATTTGGATTAGCCTACTTTGCCCATAAGTCCAATATTATGGTGCATATGTAAGACTTTCTTTTAGTTCTTATTTTGAAGAATCACAAGAGTTTGATCAGCAGCCAGAGAGAAAAGTGAGAGTGCAGATTTTCGCACAAGCCCTAGCATCCAATTTCAAATCGCGATTCCCATTTCGTTTCTTGTTTGATTGAGTTGATTTTTGGACAGCTTGTTTCTTTCAACTTAATCATTGATTGGGAACTAATATAGGGTGATTTGGAGTCCTGTAGCTCCAGATTTTTTCTCATGAACAATAGTTGCATAATGGGTGATTTCACTCCTTTTATTTCTCTAGTTTTTGGTGCTATCTTGTAGTTGGTTTGCGCATTGTTTGGAACTTTGTTGGTGGTCATTTTGGAGAACACTTTTGTAACTCTTGTTGGTTTTAGTAGAGCTTTGGCCTTGTGGTTTTTACTCTTCACACCGAAGAGGTTTTCCACGTTAAATTTGGTGTCGTGTGTTGATTTATTTTGCTTGCTTGGTTGATTTGTTTACTGCCCCAAGTAGTGTTTTTCTTGCATTATATTGTCTTCTCTTAGTTCAAATAGAAAGCGAAAGTTTGGACTTGAGTTCTTCCACTATTGCCCTGTCATGCACATTTATTTTGTGCTTGCCTTTCCAAACAAAGTTGTATTGATAACGCTCAACTACACTTCATCCAACTCTAAGTGTAAGTGGTCGCTAACAAGTATGAACAAAACTAAGAGTTGGGGTCGATCCTACAGGGAGTGATACGGTAGAGAATTCAATTAGAAGTAAAAATGTGGCCTAATCATTTGTAGAAGTAAAGGTTTCTCAATATTAAAATAAATCGCAAAGTTTCCACGATTAATATCAAATGAGGGGGGGGGGGGTTGGTAGCCGATTTAGACAAAGATGACTTAACACAGGAAGTAAACAAATAGAGATTGGACCTTAGGAGTGTCATTAATCGAATGATAAATTCACATAATAGGTAATTTCTAGTTGCTTAAAGTTGTTGAATCTCAATGGGTAGGTTAAGTTTGGAGTACAATATCCATTTTTAAATCAACTATTGCGCTTCGAGTGAGTTTTCTCGAACCTCAACAAGCATAACACAACCAAACAACCCAATGCCTTAATTAACCCTCTCTTTCAAGTTGGGTTCATAAAGACGCAATAAAACCCACTTTCTCAAGCTAGATTTTAAAGACTAAATCAATACAACTATCACTCAATCATTCTACTCTATTGCCTCTTTCTCAAGCAAGCATAAAGAACTAAGCTAGAATTGAATTTGCAACTTCAATTCCTCAATTAAAATATAAACAATTAATTGAACTCACTTCAAAACAACATTAAAATCAGTAACTAACAACACCTATAAGCTAATTAATATATCCGACTACATGATCACACCCCTAAGATAAGGGCTTTTAGCTAAGCATAGTGAAAAGCAAGAAATTGTTACCAACAAAAAACTCCTCCAATGACTCCTCAGCTAAATGGTTTAGCGGAGAGGATGAACAAAACTCTTGTTGAGATGGTTAGATGTATGCTTTCATATGCTAAGCTGCTAATAACACTCAACTACACCTCTTAATTATAATTCAAAGTGTATGCGGTCGCTAGCAAGTATAAACCCAACGATGAGCTTGGCTCGATCCCACAAGGATTGATACGGAAAAGAATTCAAGTACGAAGTATATAATTGCTCTAATTTCTTGTAAAACAGAAGTAAATAACACGTAACATAATTTAAATCAGTAGGTTTCAATGATCAATATCAAGAGAGTTTGGTATCCAATTATTAGTGAAACAAATAGTATGGAGTTTGAACAAGTATAAACATGACCTTAGGAGTGTATGAGCAATCGAATACTAATTTTGCTTAATGGGTAGAAGTCGTTGAATTTCATTGGGTAGGATGGATTTTACTTCTAATAGTCATTTTTCAATCGGCTATTATGCTTCAAGTGAGTTCCTTTGAACATCAACAAGCTTAACAATACAAAACAACCCAATTCCTTAACTTACCCCACTTTATCAAGTTGGGTTGTAAAGATATAAGTCAATACATTTATCAATTATTTATTATACTCTACGCAACTTTCACAAGCAAGCATCGAGAGCTAATTCTAGAACAAAATTTGCAACTTCAGTTAAATAAGTGAAAACACGAATAAACAACTGAACCTATTTCGAAACAACATTAAATCTAGTAATTAACAATACCCATAAGCTAATTTATGCATTCGATTACATAGTCACACCCCTAAGGAAAGGGGGATTAGACAAACATAACGAAAAATCAAGAAATAGTTACCAAAATTATGTTCCATTCGAATGATCAAAATCTGCAATGCTCAATCCCAAAATAAAGACTCAAAACCCTCTCCAAGAATGTTCCGTATTGTCAAAGTATATAAAAATCTGTAAGAACTGTGTAACCACTTTTTTTCTTTTCAAAAATCAATTTATACATTTCCAAAAACTTCCCAAAATTTCAGTACACATTCAAAACAACAAAATTAGTCAGGATCGCCGAACAACTCGGTGATCCACTGATTAATACGCCTTATCGCCTTTTCGCTTGAATCTTGCATCCTGTTGTTCTGTTCATTTAGGTGAGCTGGGTCAAGCTCGCCGTTCCATTTGGCGCATCGCCAAACTGCATTTTCCGTCACCGAGTTGGCTTAGTTCTTGATCCAACTCGCTAGACTTTTTGGTGAGCTAGAGGCTCACTTGGCGAGTCGCCGAGTGGATTTTGCGAGCTCCGGCATTCTTTTTCTTCAGCTTTTGTAACTTCTTTCCTTCTTTTTGCATTGTAATTTCCTTTCCTTGTTCTTAAGCATTCATTGCATAAATAATTTAACATCAGTTATGAACACAAAATACGCATTGAGGACACTAATTCACTACATCGCAAGCCAATAATGAGTCTAAATTCCCGACTCATCAACACCCCCAACTTAAACTTTTGTTTGTCCTCAAGTAAAACTCAAGATCAATAAAGTCAACAGAGATGTCTACAAATAGTACTCCTTGAGACCCAACATGAAAGTGCATACAAAGTTCAATCCTTACATGCAATGTTCAACTGTGCATTCAAAGTTTCCAACTATGACTCACCATCATCAATTAGATTTCCTGCTCACAAATGCTCACTTCAAATACAAATTTATGCCCAACAAAAGTATTAGAATGCCCTCAATCAAGAAAGATTTCATGCTCTGACAAGTCCAATCAAGGATTACAATTAAGAAATCGAGATCAACTCTCACACTACCAATGAGAAAAACATGCATGCTCTTACCCATAGGATTACCCGTATTTTCCAACCAACACATCACTTGGCTTATGTAAGATAAAAGGTCTTTCAAGGCTTATAATTGGGCTGAGGATAAGGGTATGATCATTTTGTCTTAGTGACTTCTACCTTCATGAAGCATGACTCAAAATTTCACTCCTTTTCCTTTGCTTTCATCCTTTTCATATTCACAATTCATCATTGGCCTATTCATAGCACACAAAAAATTTGGTACAGCTCATCAAATACCCCTTTTATTTCCACAATAATGCACAACGGATGCAAATTTTTCTTCACCACATGTTCCCAAGGATGAATTTCATGAACTTTTTGCTCGAATTCTTTACTCATTCTTACCACACCCCCAATTTAGGCTTTTGGCCTAAGTTGGGTATTCAAGCAAACCAATGATTTACGAAGGTTACATGTGGGACAAACATGGCAATTTCAACAACCAGTCTAAACATTTGTGTTCATGTTTCATCCAAAGAAAAGGTTAGGCTAAAATAGTGCCAAGCTAGGTTCACACACTCACAAAGTTGTCACAAGAAGGTATAACAATTAGGTTCACTCTAAAAAATTCATGCCTAAGATCATTTCCTTCATTCACCAATGCTAGTCAATTGGACCAACGCGGCAAATTCTAGGTATCATCATGCACACATTTCAATCAATCCTCACCACACATGGCATTCAACACAATCATCAATCATAACTCTACAAGTTAAGCTCACATACACCTTTCATTGCAAGACTCACCTTGACATTCGACTAGTCACGATGAGATGCTAAGAGTTCAGACAAGACTTATGCAACTCAAATTGCCTCGTTAGTCTAACACAAATATATCGTTCGTCAAGAGCACTATTCAAGTCATCGATATTGATCACAACCGACACTGAAATGTACAAGTGAATAGTAACTAGCATTCACATTCAAGCAATTGAGAGAGAAGTCAATGAATCAACACCAAAACAAAAAACATTCACTACTATGGCGACATGGAGAGGTTTCAAATGAAAGCAATAAAATATCCCAAAAACAAAATAAACACAATACAATATCCCAAAAATGAAATAAGAACACAATACAACCAAAAGAGTAAGTATCTAAATACCTTCACCCCCTCCCCCCCCTAAAAACAAAGAAATAAGCAGTGTCCTCAATGCAAAATACAAACTGAAAGTATCAACAAGGAATGACATGGGAGGAGAGTAAAGATCCCCCTGTCAAGATAAGCCTGAGGTTAACTCTAGGTCGTTGGGGTATTCTTAACCTGGGCAGCAGTGCCCTGCTCGACTCTAGCTCTAGAAGGCTGCACAATAATATCCTCCCTGGGCTTAGATCCACTACAACAAATCATGGATGTGTCGCGTATTGATGCCTTTGTGGCCACCCGTATAAATTCACTATCCAAATCATCCAGGTCTTTGTACACGACATCCTCACGAGCCTCTAACTCCTCCCATTTGTCTTAAGCATGTCGGACTCCCCATCATCATCAATTGCAGCAACTCCAATCATAGTAGTCGGAAGGATCTCAAAAGCAGCTAGAATCGTAGGCATCTCAGAACTGGGGTTCTCAAGGATATCTACACCACCCCATAACATCTATATGCACGTGAATTTCAACTCATCCACATCCCAATGCAAACCAGTAATATCAGCCTATAGGGCTGTCAAATTAGGGGAGTTGTGGTCTGTCGTCTCACATACCTAAAGCTAAGCGGTGAGGGCATCCAATGCACGTCAATGGGCCGTAATTAAATCCTATTGTTCCCTAAAATCCTCCCGAATGAGAGCCAGTGAAACAACTATAGCTCAATCAATCATGGATAGGACGACGACCTCAACCCGAGAAGCCCTCACATCGGCTGAATGGGAAAGATTGCCCATTTTGTAAATCATGGCCTGAGTCAAAGGAAGATGGGAGACAGGAGCAGGAGCAGCAGAGGACGAGGGGGCAGGTATACATTAGGGCTAAACTTCCAAAGTATACTGAGTATGGTCAGCCTTCATGCACTCTACATCAACTACAAGGGATGTGTACACCGAAGCTTTCTTCTTCTCCGCCTCATCCTTCATATACTCCGCTTCAATCCGATGAATATCACAGGACGAGGAGGGAGTAACCTCAATATCCTTCTTCGCCATAAAGGGCACACCTGCTCGGTGACATAAGGCATTGATCAAGACTGGAAATGGCAATGAGATTTGATTTTTCTTGGCCCTCATACCATCTCCTGTGCAATGATGGACCCAAGATTTAGCCTCTCCTAGGTGATGATACACCGCATAAGTGCAACTTTCGTATGTCGAATGATGGACTCATTATGTGATGACATCAATGTGTTGCTAATAAACTAAACCAGTACTGCATCACGATGTTCAGGTCCTTCTTCTCAATAACTCCTCTGCTTCAATCCATAGGGGTGTGGCATCACACAGAAGTGGGGGCAAGCCACCCCTTCAGATCATCTAGAGTCTGAATCTTGATGTTATCGTCCAGAGAGTGTCGAGTCTGTACTGTGTAGTCTAACTCATCATTTATGTCTGTTTCGCTGCAATTAACTTTCTCTCCTCGCATCTCTACAAAATCAATTGGTGCTATCGAACATGTCTTCTTTTTCCCTTTGCGGGTCAACTTTCCATAGCCCTCATTGAATTTCCGAACCTATGTAGGCACATAATTCCATGTATTGGTGAACTTCTAGAATTTGTTGTACTGCAGGGTCTCCCAAATTGTAGGATATCTTTCCGCCCTCCGTCAGTGGAAAACCACTTCTCCTCAAGTATTGTCTGCAATCTAACGACCTTCAACCTATTCATGGACTAAGGAGGATGTGCTGGAACATGAGGCACTTATTGTGACTGTAATGCTAGAGTCAATGTTAGTGGATCATGAGCTGCTTTAAACCGCAACTTTGAACATTTTCTCTTAACCAAATCAGATTCGGGCACCAGAGAATGTATTGGAGTCTCGGACCTAGCAACTTCCTTATTTTCAGACTCAGAGGATGTGAGGTGGACGGAATCAATGACCAAACTGTCATATGAGCTGGACTCCGACACGACCTATTTTTTACCCTTCCCCTTACCACTCACCTGAGAAGGTTTAGGACAAGTACTTTGGGGAGTCTTAAAACCTCCACCGCGATCAGAACACGTTTAGTCTTCATTTAGGGTGGTGGACCTCGTACTGGAACCTTAGGTTTAGCCATACCTGTAAAATCTCACAAAAGAGAATAAATGCGGTTACAGAGGGTTAGTGAAATAGAGTTGTAAAAAAAATGCAAACAGGCTCGCCAAACAGTTCATTGAGCAAAACAGGACTCACCAAATGTTACAGAAAATATAAGCAAAAATTTCAATTCAAATAGGCGAGACCAAAATTGATTCGGCGAGTCGCCGAGCACACTTAGTGATTGAGAGAAATATCACCAAATGTTCCAGAATATTTTAGCAAAAACAAGGTCAGAAAGGCGATATCAGTACGATTCGGTGACTCGCTGAATCACTTTGGCGAGCTAAAGAGTCATCGCTGAAGGTAATAGTGGCTCCCCCTCATTAACTTGTCAAATAGGTGATGGGGAGGACGTTTGGTGATACGATGAGTCAACTCAGTGAGCTCGATGAAACTTGCCGAAATGGAAAACGCATCACCTCCCCAATCATTTTTTTTATTTACAACCAACATCCCACGACACATCAATTTAAGCATAATTTCCAACAATTTCAATCTACCCACTATGAATTTTTAAGTCGGTTTCAGACTTCCCCTAATTGATTAAAATTCAATAAAATGATTATTTTGCCCTTAAGAACGACGCCACTCAATCCATCATTGGGAAAAATCAAGTCATTTGGTTGAATTTGGGTTTCTCAGACTTTATATGTACACTAGCCAACATGCAACACCAACAAATTCAACATCAGACACGAGGAACTAACACAAATTGGCCTAAAAGATTGATTTAACATGTTTGATTTCGAATTAAAACTATATGAGTCAATGGGCATACAATCAAGGCAGAAAATTCAAATAAGCATGACAGACCTATTACACTAACCATTAGCATTACCAGTATAGTATTAAAATAAACAAAATTAGGAAAACCAACCTCAAATGAATCAGAGAAAAACTCATCAATGAGAAAGGGGAAGGAGATCACCACGACTCTTCAGATGCAACGCACATGATACGCAAACAAACAAACTGTATTTTACAGTTTGGTTGAAAGAGTAAAGGAGTCGAAAATTTTAAATAAAAGAGAAATTTGAATTTAAAAAGTGAGGGACCCTTCAGTTCGTGCCCCATTCGATGACCTTACTAACGTCAACGAGTCGGTTCGGTGATCCGCTGAATGTGCCTCATCCCACCAAATCTGACAGAACCTATAGCCCTTTAGAAGGTGAAAAAGGTGATCTCGATTGGGTCCACCGATCCAACTCAGTGACTCAGCGAGTGACCTGTGAGCTCACCCAATCTTCCAGAGCTTTCCTCAATTTTTACATTCAAGGGGCGACGCATTTGGGCAATTCAGGGGACCATTCGCCGACTCACCAAGTGTTCTAGTCCCTTGCCGATTTGCCTTTCTTCTAAAATACGAACTCCAACCTGCACATCCAACAAACTTTATTCAAATAACAAAAAAGTAAAACTTAGGTTGTCTCCTAGGAAGTGCCTTAGTTAACGTCGTGACACGACGTGGACATGCATTCAAGCATCATCCAAATACACCACATTAATCACTGTCAAACTGGGTCATTCTCCAAAGTAAAGTTTCAACCTTTGCCCATTCACCTTGAACATTGACCCATCTTCATTCTCAACTTCGATTGCCCCGTTTTCAAACACGCGACTTACTTTGAATGGACCTGACCATTTTGACTTCAGTTTTCTCAGAAAGAGCCCCAAACGATATTTGTAAAGTAACACAAGATTACCAACATCAAACTCTCGATGAAGGATTTTTGTGTCATGTCATTTCTTCATTTTCTCCTTATAAAGGAGTGAACTCTCATTAGCTCAAAGCCGAAACTCTTCCAATGCATGGAGTTTGTCAACTCGATCCTTCGACGCATTCTCCCAATTCAAATTCATGGCCTTCAAGGCCCACAAAGCTTTATGCTCAAGTTCAACCGGTAGATGACAAGATTTAACAAACACCAATTGATACATGGACATACAAATTAGGGTCTTAAATGATATTCTATACGCCCAAAGAGAGTCATCTAACTTCCAGGACAAATCAGTTTGATTTGCATTTACGGTCTTGGCCAAGATTCCTTTGATTTCTTGGTTTGACACCTCAACTTGCCCACTTGTTTGCGGATGATAATGGGTAGCAACCTTATGCTTGACTCCATACTTGCTTAATAATGATGCAATCATTCGGTTACAAAAATGAGAGCCCCCATCACTAATGATTGCACATTGAGTGCCAAACCTCATGAAAATGTACCTCTTGAGGAATCAAACCACACTTCTTACTTCATTGTTGGGAAAGGCCACCACCTCTACCCATTTAGAGACATAATCAACAGCTACGAAGATGTATTTGTTTCCATAAGAACTCATAAACGGTGCCATGAAATCGATTCCCGAAACATCAAACAACTCTACCTTTAGAATAGGAGTGAGAGGTAATTCATGCCTTCGCGAAACTCCCCTTGCTTTTTGCATTGCACACACTTATTAACAAGGGGGTTCGCATTTGATATAACATTGGCCAATAATAACCAGTTTGGAGTACCTTAGTAGTTGTACGCACTTCACTATGGTGCCCACCAACCGGTGACTCATGACAAGCGTCAAGAATAGCATCTACCTCAAATTCTGGGACACATATCTTAATTATGCCGAAAAAGGTAAGGGTTATCCCTAAAGTACTTCTTAAACATATAAAAAAGAACCTCTTTTGTTGGTAAAAATTTAGCCCATCGTGAAGAATCCCACACACCACGTAATTTGCAAAATCAACATACCAAAATGGAGTACCATTTGACATAATCATCACCGGCTCATCGGGAAAGGCTTCCTCAATATATTTTTCACCGGAAACAACCATATTTGTTTCAAGCCTTACCAAGTGGTTTGCAACTTGGTTCTCACACCCCTTTCGATTTTTGAATTTAAAGTCAAACTCTTGCAACAATAATACCCATCAGATCAATCTTGGTTTTGCATCTTTCTTAGCCATCAAGTAATGTATAACACCATGGTCAGTGTGTACCACCACCTTGATCCCCAAAATATAGCTATAAATTTTTCAAAAGCATACACCACAGCTAACAACTCTTGCTTAGTGACAGTGTAGTTCTTTTGAGCTACATTCAAAGTGATGCTTGCATAGTAGACCAGGTGAAACAAATTTCCCTTGCATTGGCCAAGCACAGCCCCCAAAGCCACACCACTTGCATAATACATTAGTTCAAATGGAATGCTCCACTCCGGAGCAACAATAAATAGGAGCCGAAACAAGCTTCTCTTTTAAACATAAAAACACCTTGACATAAGCTTCATCAAATTTGAAGACACTTTCCTTTTCAAGTATCTTGCAAAGAGGGTGAGCCACCTTAGAGAAATCTTTTATGAACCATCAGTAGAAACCATCATAACCCAAGAAACTTTTAAAATCCTTTAACCAAGATAGGAGGAGGCAACTTGGAGATAACTTCAACTTTAGCTTGATAAACTTGTATGTCTTCCCCTGAAATTTTGTGCCCCAATACAATACCTTCCTTGACCATGAAATGACATTTCTCCCAATTGAGAACAAGGTTTGTTTTGACATATCATTGCAAGACTCTACCAAGGTATTTATGGCACGCTTCAAATGTATCTCCCACAACCGAAAAATAATCCATGAAAGCCTCCATCGAATCCTCTACCATATTGGCAAAAATATACATCGTTGAAACGTCGCTGGTGCATTACACGATAAAAAGGGCATTCTTTTGAAAGAAAATGTCCCACAGGGATATGTGAATGTTGTCTTTTCTTGATCTTCCGGTGCAATGGAGATTTGATTATAACTGGGGTTGCCATCTAAGTAGCAATACCATCCACAACCCATAAGTCTATCAAGCATTTGATCCATGAAGGGCATCGGGAAATGATCCTTTTGATCCACACATTCAACTTCTGATAGTCCATACATATACACCAACCTGTAACCAGTCGTATTTGCATATGCTCCCTTTTTTCATCAAGGACCACGGTCATACCACCTTTCTTTGGAATGCATTGAACGGGACTAACGCACTTGCTATTTGCAATAGGGTAGACAACTCCTGCATTGAGCCACTTAATAATCTCTTTCTTGACCAATTCTTACATTGGATGGTTCAACCTCCTTTGATGTTCAATACTTGTCTTACAATCACTCGCCAAAAATTGAATCTAGTTAGTAAAAATACCAGGAGGGATTCCCATAATGTCGGCAATCGCCCACCCAATAGCTGTGATAAACCTTTTCAACACACTAATAAGCGCTTGCACTTTCCATTCAAGCAAATCCGCCGCAATAATCACAGGCAAAGTATTATTGGCTCCCATGAACACATAACGAAGGTGAGGTGGAAGTACCTTCAATTCTAACTTTACTGCTTCCTCAATAGATGGCTTTGCGGGAGGACCTTCCCTATTCTGCAAATCGATATCAAGTTTCAAAGGACTCCTAGAATAAGAACCTAAACCCGATAGAGCATTCCCTACCTTATGATAATCTTGAATTTCCTCCCCATCATAGTTCAAGAGGACGGCAACCAAAGATTCACCAACACAAGGGACTTCACTCATACTAGCAACCACTTCATCAATCACGTCAATGACCGATATCACATGGAGGTCACTTAGTTTCTTCATCGATTTACAAATATTGAATGTAACTTTCTCAACATTTATCTGAATTTTAGCTCACCACTTTCCACATCAACTAGGGCTTTCAAGTGGCCAAAAATGGCTTACAAAGAATAGTAGGGGCCTCGGCATCAATCTTGCAATTAAAGATCACAAAATCAGCCATAAATATATATTTGTCTTCCTTCACTAAAACGTCATAATGAATGCCAATAGGGCGCTTGATAGAATGGCCGGCCATGAGAAGATGCATAGTGGTAGGATTAGGCTCACGTAGCCCAAATTTCTTGAAAATGGCATAGGGCATCAAGTTTATACTAGCCCCCAAATCACATAATGCTTTACCGAATTGAAATATCCTGATAGTGCAAGAGATAGTAAATGCCCCCGGATGATCCTTCTTGACAACCACGTTGTTCGACATAATGGCACTACAACTATGGGATACCTCAATCGTCTCGAATTCCATACTTCTCTTTTTGTGACCAATTCTTTCATAGACTTTGAATAACCGGGAATTTCTAATAACGCCTCCACCAAAGGAAGATTAAGGGAAAGAGTTTTGAAGATGGAAAGAAATTTTTGGAACTTTGCGTCTTCATCCCTCTTCTTCAATCTTTGAGGAAATGGTGGATTAATTTTGGGCAGCATCTTTGTAGGTATCGAGGGAGGTACGACCCCCAAATTTGACTTTTTAGCATCACCGGAGTTAACAGTTTTCGGTTCATCATCAAACTCATTGGAGCCTTCCTTGTTCAACTATTTGGCAAGTGCATCATTCTAAAAAACATTAGCTTTTCCTTTGCTTGAACTTGCATTAGTTTCTACAACTTTCCCTCTCCAGGTCACGATGGCCATGCATTGTGCATTTTCATTCTTCGGGTTTTCCATGGTATCACTAGGAAGGTCCCCTTTTGGCCTCAGATTCAAGTGAGCCATAACTCGGCCCATTTGGGTCTCAAGTTGTTTTATAGACACCGAATGAGAGCTAACCGTTTGATTCAAATATGAGAAATCAGCCTTCATCTCCTTGACTACTTTGTCTGATCCTTCCACCTTATTTAGGATGTGGGCAAGCATATCTTTGGTCTGAAAGCTTTCGGGATCGACATTTAGTTCCTTAGGTTTTGAAAGGTCGTGAGGAGGCATATAACCATATTTATCATACCAATCTCGTTCCCTATCTCTGCAACCACCATCACGGTCTTTAGTCCAACCCTAATTCCCCCCGACCTTTGATAGCTCGGACGAGAACCCCCATTTGGTTCAACAAGAATTGTACCCCTTCATTATACACGAATTCAAATTGTGCATCATCCGAGAACATCCCACTACAAGCACCGACTGCATTCACGGCCTTATGACCATCTCACATGACATGTTTCATCAACAAGTCCAATATGGGTCATCATCTTGGCCATATTTTCATCGCGCTCTTGGTTCTTTTCCATTTGTTCTTTCATCAACCCAACACTTAGAGGAGACACTTGATCCTCCCTTGTATGCCACACTCAGGTAATCTTGGTCATCTCATCAAGCAATGCCGACACCACGACAAATGGTTTTCTAATAATTCCACCCCAAATAAGTTGATCGGCGACACTTTTATTGAAGGTATGATTCCGATAGAAATATTGCATGAGAACATTATCCGACAATACATGAGTAGGATATTTGAGAAGTAGCTTTTAAAACCTCAACCACATTTCATTAATAGGTTCACCATCAATTCGCTTAAAGTTTTGAATGTTATTCCTCAACTTCTCCATCTTTGAGGGCGGAAAAAATATTTCATAAAACACATCCGTGAATTCCTACCAAGAGGTAATAGAGTCTCTAGGTATCTCACCCAACCACTTCATTGCTTCCCCCACTAGAGAGAAGGGAAACAAACAGAGTCAGATTGACTCTTGAGAGATATTCTTGAAAGAGAACGATCCACACATAATCACAAAATTCTGAATGTGGTCATGAGGATCTTCATGAGCAAGTAACCCAAAGAAACCTTTCATTTGGAGCAGCTGAAGCATAGTTCCAACCACATGAAAAATAGTGTTGCCCACAGTTGTGGGTAAACGAATATCACCGGCACTTCCCATTTGATCTGCACTGACATTGTGCAAATTTTGGATGTCGTCATTGTTTCCAAGTTGGATAGCAGTGTTGCTTCCATTCACACTCATTTCTTCACCTATAGAGAGCAAACAACCAAAACACTAATAAGAAAATTCTACTACAACCAAACAAGTTCACATAAACACTTCAATAAAAGAATTCTAAACACCACTCCCCCGCAGCGGTGTAATTTTTTATAACGCTCAACTACATCTCTTATAATTTAAAGTGTAGGTTGTTGCTAGCAAGTATAATCCAAATGATGAGTTGGGCTCGATCCCACAAGGAGTGATATGGAAAAGAATTCAAGTACGAAGTGTAGAAGTGCTCTAATTTCTTGTAGAACGGAAGTAAATAACACGTAACATAATTTAAATCAATAGGTTTCCATGATCAATATCAACAGATTTTAGTATCCAATTGTTAACGAAACAAATAGTTCGGAGTTTGACCAAGTATAAAGAGGACCTTAGCAGTGTGTGAGCAATCAAATACTAATTTCTCTTAATAGGTAATTAGTAATTACTATAAGTCGTTGAATCTCAATGGGTAGGATGGATTTTACTTATAATAGTCATTTTTCAATCAACTATTATGCTTCAAGTGAGGTCCTTCGAACCTCAACAAGCTTAACACAAAACAACCCAATTCTTTAACTTAACCCACTTTATGAAGCTCGGTTGTAAAGACATAAGTCATTAAAATTATCAATCATTTATTCTACTCTATCCAACCTTCACAAGCAAGCATCGAGAGCTAATTCTAGAACTGAACTTGTAACTTCAGTTCATAAGTGAAAACACGAAAAAACAACTAAACTCATTTCAAAACAACATTAAATCTAGTAATAAAAAATACACATAAGCTAATTTATGCATTTGATTACATAGTCACACCCCCTAAGGAAAGGGAGATTAGCAAAACATAATGAAAAGCAAGAAATAGTTACCAAAATGATGTTCCATTCAAATGATCAAAATCCCCAATGCTCAATGCAAAAATTATGACTCAAAACCCTCTCCAAGAATGTTCAGTATTGTCAAAGTTTGTCCAAAATCCGTAAGAGTGTAACCCCTTTTTCTCATTTCAAAAATCAATTTATACGTTTCAAAGAACTTCCCAAAATTTTAGTATGCATTCTAAATGGAAAAATTAGTCGGGATCGCCGAACAAATTAGTGATTCGCTGATTACTACACGTTATCGCCTTTTGGCTTGACTCATGCATCCAATTGTTCTGTTCAATTAGGTGAGCTGGGTCGAGCTCACCGTTCTATTCGACGCATTGCCGATGTTCATTTTCTTTGGAATTTTTGGTGACCTGGAGGCTCACTCGCCAAGTCGTCAAGTGGCTTTTGCGAGGTCCAACCTTCTTTTTCTTTAGTTTTTCCAACTTTTTTGCTTCTATTTACATTCTAATGTCCTTGCCTTGTTCTTAAGCCTTCATTGCTGCACATAAACAATTTAACATCAGTTATGAACTCAAAATATGCATTGAGGATACTAATTCATTAGGTAACAACCCAATAATGAGTCAAAGTTCCCGACTCTTCAGGTGCCAGATTCCTTTTCGGCAGAAGCACTCAATATTGTTGGCTATACTATTAATTTAACTCCTATTGTTGCTTTGAATGGTGATATCCCTGGAAGAGTTTGGTCTGGTAAGAATGTTTGTCATGATCATCTTAAAGTTTTTTTCTGTAAAGCCTTTGTGCATGTTCCTAAGGATGAGAGGCCAAAGTTGGATTAAAACTAGGCAATGTATCTTTGTTGCTTATGGTCAAGATGAATTTGGCTATCGTTTCTTTCATCCAGTTGAGAAGAAACACGTAAGAATTTGTTATGTTGTGTTCTTTGAAGACCAAATAATTGAAGATCTTGACAAAGCTGAGAAAGTTGATTCTCAAACTAGTGAGATCCTATTTGATTGATGAGTCGGGGATTTTGACTCATTTAGGGCTTATTATTTAAGGATTTAGTGTCCTCAATACCAATTTTATGCTCATAACTAATGTTAAAATGGTGATATGCAACAATGAAGGCTCAAGAGCAAGGCGGGGACATTATGATGCAAAAAGGAGAAAAAAAGCTGAAAAAGTTGAAGAGGATAAAACCTGAGACTCGCCAAATCCACTCGGCAACTCGCCGGGTGTACCTTTAGCTCGCCTAAAGTTTCGGCATAATAGCCCATGGAAGAAACAAACTTGGCGAGCAAACAAGCAATTCGATGACACGCCGAAGGGATCGGTGATGACGATGTGGCTCGCCGAAAGTTACATAATGCTTTGATGAAAAAGCCAAGCCAAAAAGGAGAGAAGAGGAGCAACTCGGCGCATCGCCGAACTGATTGGTGAACCCGACTTACTTCGCCGAGTTGACTCCGTGCTGAAATTCTAAGAACGTATAAATGCAACTCTTAAAAGAACAGAAGGAGTTCCTTTATTGTTTACTTCTTAGTTTCTGAGCCTTACATTCTAGAACACTGTATTCATTTTTTTAGTACAGATTGTAAGATTTCTAGCTGAAATTTCAGCATTTGGGAATTGCAGATCGTTAGCAAATTAGATGGAAAACTTCATTGGTACCAATCTCTTGTTTTTTGCTACACTTGGCTAAAATCCCTTTCCTTCGGGTGTGATTATATAGTTGAATGCATTAATTAGCTAGTGGGTGTTGTTAGTTACTGATTTTTATTGTTGTTTCGAAGTGGGTTCAATCAATTTTTAATGCTTGTAACATCTCACAATTTGAAATAACTAGGAAGAAGCTATTAATTGGAAATAGTCATTTTTGAAAGAATGAAAATCTGGAAATTTGTTTAAGTTAGGAAAAATTGAGTTTTGGTAAACTTCAAACGGCCATAACTCCTTGCCCAGGACAAGTTAGGTGTACTTCCAGATATGGTTGGAATGATCTTTCCAACGCCGCCGAGTTTGCGCGTTTTTGAGTTCGTTTGAGTAAGTTATGCCTTTTGGAAGTTGGGCTGTTGAATTAAGGAAAGTCTAATCCGGATTTTATAAGGGTAATTTAGTATTTTCTTTACCTAATTATTCTAATTCGTTTTTAGGAGATTAATTAGGGTAAAATCAGATTTTTGTCAGTTTAGAAAAGTTAGAGTTCACGCTAGGGCTTGGAGAAAAGAGAAACGAGGAGAAAGGAGAAGAGGAAGCAAGATTCGTCGACTTCGTCAAGGATAACTTGTGGATTTCATCGGGGGTAATCCCTAAAAAGGTATGTGAGATCACATAGCGTTGGATTAGTTCGGCCACGAGCCAACCATGATTCAATTCAGCGAAATTAAGTCTTTGAAAGTTTAGAAATTGAGTTCTTGATGAACATTGTTGAAGTTTCGTTTGAATTTCTTGTGGGTTGTGTTGTTGATGGTTCTTGCGATTTGATTCGTCTTTCCGGGTGTAATTTAGGTTTGAATCTATCATATATTAAGATTATAAATGATCCTAAGTGTTTGGGGAAAGAACCATTGAAGTTTAGAGGTTTATAGATGAAAAGCCGAGGAGAAAAGTCGTTAAACACCTGTGGATAAAGGTGGGGAATCGCGCCAGCCAGCGCTCCCCAAAAGGGTCTCTAAATCTTCACCTTTGGGGAGCTGCACCAGCCAGCGCGCCCCAGACCAGTCCCTGAATGTTGAGCGCCAGGGACGCCAGTTCTCCCCATTCGTTCCCCACCTTTTAGTACTTGTTCCTTAGCAATGTACCTATGTTTACTAGTTGATTCCAACACTCTAAGGTACATCTAAACATCATGAAATCATCCATAAACATGAGATCATGAACCGTGAATCCTTAATCCAATTCAAGGAAAGTTAGGATCAAAGTCAAGAGAAGTTAAGAGTCAAGTCTAGAAGTTAAGAAGCAAGTCAAAGCAAAGTTTTTAAAGTTTTCAAAAGTCTTTAACAAACGTTTTAACCTTGTTTTAAGACTTAAGTTTCAAGTTAAGCAAAGAGTAAAGAGTTGAGTTCATTTCTCAAAAATCTATAAGGGAACTAAGTATTCCCAAGAGTTTTAAATGTTTTCACATTTGAATAAGAAAGGGAAACATCGATTCCAAGGGAGCTGTTAAGCTAAGTTTTGAGTAATTATCTCAAACCAAAGAAAAAGTTTTTATTTTTTTTAAATCATATGAGCTAAGTATATTTTGGGAGTAGTATTGAGCACTGATATGGGGATGCGAGTTCATATTAACTCAAGTCGCCATAAACCATGTAGTCATCATGGGTAGTAAAGGATCATACTTTTTAGATGACTCCTTAAGATGCTTTTAGCATAGACTAGTGGATCCACTAAGTTAAGCGTTCTTTATGACGGCAAAGTATAGGAAAGTTCTGGCACCGTGGGCAAGACGTTGTATCACCACTTAGGCTCATATTGGCGGTTGTCGGTTAGAGAATCTCCAGCAGAAACTATATTACTTTATTATATGAGTAAAGTTGAATTTGTTATTGCATTTTCTTTAACGAACTAAGTTGCTTTTATAGTTTTATAAAGATCTTCATATAGTGCATGTGTTCATTGCTTTATTTTGAGTTAAAATATTCATGAGTTGAGAATAGCCAAGGTAAGTGTTTCTTTCATAATCTTTTCAAGCCTATGTATTGTTTAGCATTCCAACTCGCATACTCGTACATTCAATGTACTAATGTCAGTTGGCCTGCATCATCTTATGTATAACACCCTAGATTCGACAAAGGTAAAAATTTCTAGATTTTCAAATGTTGCATGTGCCACTGACGGAAGCCACCTACGGACCGTCAGTCAGCTCGGTCGATGGGCCAGTCAACTTTCAGTTTCACACTTCAGATTTCATCCTTCAGTCGCGAACGATGGCCGACCAGCACGGACCGTTATTCGATCCACGGTCCGTAGGTATGATCGTTGGTGAAGGCCAGCAGCCAATTAGGGGGAAATTGACAATTGGGTCAACTTCAGATAGTCATAACTTCCAGCAAAAAATGAATTAGGTGTCCCATGACCAATGATATGATATATAATTGAATCATCTTTCCAACGCCATCGAGTTTGCTAAATTCCGAGTAAAAAGTTATGCTTGTTTTAGTGAAGTCCTGTCAAGCAGGCTTGACTTACGGACCCAATCTACGGACCGTCGATTGAATGATGACCCGTCAGTCTCGTCCGTCGATCACTCCGACAGCAGTTAAGTCAGGGGTCTTTTGGTCTTTTCCTATTTCGTTTAACCCCTAATATACGTCGTTTAGACCCTAAATCATGATATTTTAATCAGTTTAAGCCTAGGAACATAACTAGAACTTAACTAAGTCAAATCACTAATCAAACTTAAAAAAATTAGAAGCAAGAGAGGAGAAAAATGCCAAGAACCCTAGTTCAAGAACGCAACAAGTTTCCTTCAGTTCCAGCCCAAAAATCAAAGGATTTCTCCGTGATATTCATCACCAGGTATGTGGGATTTCACTAGTGGGTTCCTTTCTCCCATTAGGTCCCTAGTTTTCAGTCAGTTTCTTGATTCCATGATTATGAACAGACCTAGGGTTTCTAGAATTTAAGCAGATCATCATGAATTAGTTATTTAAATGTTCCAAATCAGATTTGTATGTTAATATTCAGTTTGTTGCATGAATTCCAGAACCCTAGCTATGTATTTCTTCAGTTATTGAATTACACATGCTAGGTCAGATATTTCAGTTATTCAGATATACATGCTCTAGTTTTGAACGCCACATTATCAGTATATTTCAGCATAAACCCTATTTTGAGTTTTAAACTAAATTTTTGAGAAACTTAAGATGAGTTTTGAGAAAGAGCTTCTAAAACATGATTAGTATGACAATCGAGTAGGTCATCAAAGTATGAACAGTATGGTATCTATATATACCATCAATGTTTATGCAGTATGACTTCCCAAGTCATCAATGATCATAGTATAATATGATTTTGAATTGTTTTCTAAGAAGGAGTTTTCAAGTATGAGTATCTACATGTCAGTATTTTGAGTTATTCAGTATTTCAGTCATAATGTATTCAGTTATAGATGCCTCAGTTTATGAATGCATCATTATCAGATTAATTGTTGCATTCTCAGATTGCATGTTCAGTTTTGAGCTATCCATGATATACATAAACTCAGTCATAATGTGTTAACCACTTAATCTATTGGGAGTAGCATAATACCAAGTTGGACTAGGGTTCACCGTACCCATATGGTCCCAGAACTACGAGCCACGTAGGTCTAAGTCCCCTCTATGGGCATTATCAGTTAGTGATCATGCCAGCATGCCTCTATACCTTTGGCCGGGTATATTGGGTCCTATCGATGGGGCTTATACATCGGACTCCATATTTAGCTCATGTGGTTTTATTGTCGGTTATTAGTAGCTCCCACAGTTCAGTCAGAATCTATTGCATTGACCACATTTCAGTACAGTCAGTATTCAGTCTCAGCATGTTATAAATTTGGTCATTGCATTCAGTTAGTTCAGTATTCAGTATCTATATCATGTTCAGATTATGCTCTTGCTTTATTTCTTGTTCAGTTATATGTTTATTTCAGTGTTACTCTATCCTGCATGCTCACTAC
>JAJOOS010004161.1:0-18203 GCA_029582725.1 Solanum chiquidenum | reverse complement strand
GTGCCATGCCCCAAAGGAACAGAATAAGCAAATATTAAGTCTCCATTGGAGTTTCTGAGAATACCTCCTGCTCCTATGCTGCCCGGATTGTCCAATGCACTTCCATCTGTGTTGAGTTTAAACCACTCATCTGGTGGTTTCATCCATTGGACAAGAGTGACCTTGGTTTCATGAAAGCATTTCTCAATAAGGATCACAGTTTCCATCCAGCTTGATGGCCAAGTGATGTAAGGAAATACAATATGTAGTAAGTTGAAAGTATCCTTAAACACCAAGAACTTGACCCTTGCAATGTTAGATTGCTTGCCCCCATATTTTATTGCACACCTATTCTTCCACAAGTTCCAACAAATAAAGATTGGAGTGGATTGAAGAATAAGTTTATGGGCCTCATTTTAGTAGCTGTTTTCCCACCATCTCATAATCATATATCTAAGAGGAATATAATCAGTTTGGATGCCCAAGGAGTCAGCAAAGAATTTCCAAACCTTTTTGGCAAATATTCCAGCATTAAAAATGTGATCAATGGTATCCACTCCTGCTGGATGACAGCATAGACAGTCTGCAGGTTCTATGCCAAAACTGGAGAGTTTCTAATTTGTAGGAAGCCTACCTCTTAATGCTCTCCATAATAGAAAAGAGCACTTAAAAGGAATATATCTATGCCAAGTGTGAGTGTTAATTTTGGTTTTGGTTCTTTGTTCTCTGATGGAGTTCCAGGCAGAAGTACAGGTGAACACACCATTACAGTTGAGGGTCCACACTGGCTGATCTGGAATACCTTGTTGAAGCTGAAGCTGAGTAGCAAGAATGTTGTGCACCTGAGTTGGAGGAGCTAGCTGAATGATCTTGTTTATATTCCATTTTCCCTCTTTAGTAAATTATGAGACAGTGTCATTGTTGAATCTGTTGCTGTCTTCAGTGAACTGAGCCAATGGGCCAACCCCTAACCAATTATCCCACCAGAATGAGCATGAACCAGACCTGATTTTCCATTGTATGTGAGTCTCCACCTTGTGTTTATTCCTTGTCATAAGCCTCCAAGCACGGGAGTCTTGACAGCCCTTTTTTTTGCTCACCAGGTTAGATCTTTGACAATATTTAGCTTTTAGGAAATCGCCCCATAAAGTTTGCTTGGACCTAAAAATCCACCACTGTTTGTATTGGAAAGATTGACAAACATCACTCATGAGTCGAACCCCAATGCCCCCTTCATCATAAGGAAAACTTAGGTTCTTCCAAGAAGACCAGTGATATTTTTTCTTATCATTTCTCCAACCCCAATAGAAATCAACCATCATACCTTGAATTTGCTTAATAGTGGTCGAGGGAGGGGAAATAGCTGATAGTAGATGTATAGGAAGTTACTGGAGGACATGCTTGATCAGAGTAGCTTTACCCCCATAGCTCAACATTTTTGACTGCCAACCTGTGATTCTGTTAACCACTTTGTTGACCATTTCTGAGAAGTAGATAATTCTAGGTCTACCAATAAAGAGGGGGCATCCAAGATAAGTGATTGGAGCTTCTTTCGGGTGAATGCCAGTATATTTCTTGATTCTGTCAGAAGTAGTCCTGAAGGCATTGGAAGGAATCAAAAAGTGACTTTTGGCTTTATTAATGAGTTGTCCTGAAGTCTGCTCATAAATAGCCAAAGTCTTCATAATCAGCATGAGTGAATGCTTTCTTCCTGAGGTGAAAATGATGATATCATCTGCAAAGCTCAGGGGATTAATTTGGGGGGCCCTCATTTCCATATAGAAGCCATGGTATAGAGGGTCTTGGTGGAGTCTGTTCAAAGATCTGGAGAGCACCTCAGCACCTAAAATAAATAGGGCTGGGGAGAGGGGGTCACCTTGCTTCAAACCTCTTGTTGAGTGAAAGAATCCATATCGCTTGCCATTGATAATGATGGAGTACCAATTATTAGACATGATCCTCCAAGTCATATCAATGAAAACTTCATCAAACCCTATTTTCCTGAGAACCAAGCAAATGTATGACCAAGAGACCCTGTCATAGGCCTTAGCCATGACTAATTTGATCACTACATTTCTACCAATGGTGGGCTTTTTAATCTGATGAATGATTTCTTGAGCAAGCATAATATTCTCAGAAATGCTTCTACCCTTGACAAATCCTGATTGGTTGGTGGAGATTAAGGAGGGTAAAATAGGGGCCAACCTGAGACATAGTAGCTTGGAGATGATTTTGTTAGTAAAATTACTCAAACTGATGGGTCTGAACTCAGAAAGTTTATTGGGATTGTTCACTTTGGGGAGTAAAATCAAACAAGCATGAGAGAAATACTTAGGGAGCTTCTGACCACTGAAAAATGCCTGAATGACAGCCAACAAATCATGTTTAATAATACCCCAACACTTCTGAAAGAAACAACCATTCATTCCATCAGGACCTGCTGCAGAGTTAGGATTCATAGAAAAAACCACCTCTTTCAGTTCCTCAATAGTTGGAAGTGAACTCAGTTTGTTGTTTTGATCTTGAGTAACCATCCTTGGGATACAGTTCATAGGAGTCTCATCAATAAACTTCTCTTCTCCAGTGAAAATATTCTGAAAATGCTCACAGGCAGATTCTGCTATTTGTTCATCCCCTTGTATCCATTCATCATTGTCATCAAGGATTTTGTGGATAAACAACTTCCTTCTCCTTCCTCTAATGAAGGCATGAAATTTTTTTGAGTTGCCATCTCCCTCCTTGAACCAGTGAAGCTGTGATTTTTGTCTGAGAATAGAGTCTTCAATTTTCATGTATCTGATATAATCAACATTAATTGCATGAAGTGCAGCTCTATTTTCATCAGTATTGTCTTGAATCAGGCTTTCTTCTGCAATTTTCACCTTCTCCTCATATTCTTTGACTTTGTCATAGATGTCTCCAAATTGCATTTTAGACCAAGAACTGAGTGTGGCAGCAACCCTCTTCATTTTCTGATGGAAAATCCACATAGGGTCCCCTTCTATATGTCTGTCCCAACAATCAGTCACAGTGTCTAGGAAAGTAGGTTGATCTGTCCAGCAGTTAAGAAATCTGAAATATTTGATGTAGTTTGCCTGCCTGACATTCATCTCCATGAGAATTGGGCAGTGGTCTGACCCCACAGAAGGAAGGTGAGTGATGCTAGTGTGTGGCATGTCCTGCAGCCACTTGTCATTAGCCATAGCTCTATCCAACCTTTTCCAAATTCTAAAGTTGATACCCCTTAGGTTAGACCAGGTAAATTTAGGTCCATTGAACCCCAAGTCCATTAGTCCACAAGCTTCAATAACACTAATAAACTCAAGGCTCTTTCTTATGTTGTAAGGGATCCCTCCAAGTTTTTCCTCATTGTTGGTAGTGACATTGAAATCACCCACAACACACCAAGGAACATCATTTCTAGTATCAGCATAGTGAAGCATTCTTTCCCATAATGGTCTTCTGAGGTAGTCTTTGCACTTAGCATAAATAAAAGTCTTGATGTAAGTACCAGGTGCTTCCACATGGTTGATTTCACAGGTGATTTGCTGTTCATCTGCTTCCAGAACTTTGCATGAGACCTCAGTTGTCCAAAACAACCAAATCTTTCCATTGTTGTTGCTAGTAACATGATCTATGACAAGCATACTTTTAAACATACTCATTTGAGTATTGTCTGAAAAAGGCTCTAAGATGGCAATCATGGACAAGTGATAAATATTTTTGAGATTTTTGAGTCTTTCTATGACACCTTGGGTGTTGATACCTCTAGCATTCCATATGATTGTGTTAATCATTGAGATGATCTGGAGGTGAATAATCTTGTGTTTGGTCTGCCTGCAGTGACTGAGGCAATGGGGAGGGCCTTCTTGGGGGGGGAATCTCTCCAAATGTATGCCTCTGGGGGAGAGACCTTGCTTGGTAGTAACCTGTTGAAGCTCATTGTCCAGATCAATAACATTGCTAGGACTGAAAGCTTTGATCAAGAGCTCACTAGTTTCATCATCCTTATCCTGAATATTAAGTGGCTAGTTGTCAACATCCATTTCATCTTCTGAATGCTCAACATCATACTCATCAATCTCTTAACCTCGTACTATTTTTTGCAGGTTTGTCTGATCAGGGGGCTTTCCAGGGGAAGTAGTATCAAACTGAGCTTTAAGAGAGATCACATCCAGATAATAATTTTTTTTACAGGAACTTAAATCCTCTGCCTGATGATTGGGATCAGTTTCAGTCTGAGCCTATTCATGTTGTTGTTTTCCTGCCTGCTTCTTCCTGTTGGCCTCTCTCTTTTTCTTGCTTGGTTTGTTTTTGCTTTTGGGGGTGGTCATCTGTTTGCTAGTGCTGGTTTTGTCACCCATGTCCTTGGCCATTGAGCCTTTTTGAAGGTTGTCATTCTTATTTCTGTCATTAACCTGTTGATTTCCATCCTTAGTGTGATCCTGTTTTTGTTGCTGTGTTGTTGTACCTTGGTTACTGTCTTTTGTTTGATGAGCAAAACTTTTAGTGGTAGCAGGGGTTTGAAGGTCACTCCTATGGTCAATCAATGGGTTCTCATGCATAACACGAGACAATTCCTTCCCCTTAGATTCCCCTTCCTGCATGTTAGTATGTTTCTCCTTCACAGCCATCCTCCCTCCATTAACTTCCTCAGCCATAACAAAGGGGATTTCAGGGGAAGGGGTCTCATTGTCAACACAATAATCATCAACAATAATTACAGGGGTTGGGGTGGTGGGATCTGAGCATCAGATTCCACTTGCTTATCACTAGAAGGTTTGAGCATCATACCTGATTCCTGCATTTGCTGCTGTGTATGGTTTGCTTTGGTCTATTGTACCTGTTCCTGTGAGTGTGTTGTCTTACCTTGGTCATGGTTTTGGGTGTGATTCTTATTCTTCCTCCTGGTCTGAGTTTGCCATTGTTCTTCCTTATGAGTGTTGTTGTTATCAGTTGCTTCCCCTCTTTTTGTTTGCTTATTTGACTGCATTTGTTCCTTCTCCTCATGATGTTGCTGGTTGTTTTTTGCCCCTTGGTTGTTTTGCTTGTCTTCACTTTTCTTGTTGTTTTCCATTTCCTTTCTCTTCTTGATTTCCTCATCCCTTATCTTCAAAGAACAAGTACCTGCAATGTGTCCTTGATGTTTGCAGTATAAACAATAAGGAGGAGTTTCCTCATACTCTACTACCTGCCACTTGCCTTTAGATGGATCCTTCTCCGAAAAATCAAGCCATAAATGTTGAGGTCTTTCCTTTGTAAGATATATTTGGACTCTAACTTTTGCCACACTTCCTCTTGTATTTTGCAGGGAAGCAGAATCCAGATACAATGCTTTACCAATGGGGGCTAAGAGAGCAGTTAAACAATCCATGTAATAGCAATGCCAAGGAAGTTCTGGTAGTGTAACCCAAATGGGAACAACTGAAGTTTCTTCCTCAGGCTTGAAGGTTGGAGTCCATACCTGCAATCTCATTAAGTGCCCTGCAATAAACATTCTTTGTTTTGTCCATACTGTGATATGATCAGCTTCATTGTCAAGATCAATATAAATGTGTCTTGAGTTAAAATGTGCAATTTTAACTCCACTAGTTAGCTGTGTTTGAGCAATGAAACTTTTTCTTATCACCTCCATTTTGGGCATTGAATTGATGAATTTTCCAACAAGAGTATATTTGCATCTTTCTGCCATTTTGAGCATAAAATCTTCTTCATGGAAAGTAATTGAGGGATGTCCTTGTCTAGTGGTCATAGGGGGAGTGATGATAACATGGTTGGTAGTTTTAGCTTGGTTTGCTCTAAGTCTGGTAGCAAGGGACTGCACAACAGTGGGTGGGGAAGGTTCAGGGATGTGAGAGTTGGTATTCTTATTGCCAGAGTTGTTGAAAGGTGGTCTATTTTGATTCTTTTTGGGACTAAATTGGTTGGTTTTAGGATGGTTGGGTCTGTAAGTATCAAAATTGGATGAGACTTTGATGGGAGGAGGAATTCTAGGATCTATTGTGGTGTTTCCTTTGCTAGTTCTCACAACATTTTGCCTATTTCCATCAGCCTGCACATTATGAATACCTGTTATGTTGTTGTTGGCCTTTGGTGTGTGATCTTTATCATGTTCCGAGTCTCCTGAAGTCCCAGTCGAGTTGCTCCTGTTCTTAATGTGATTGGGGTCTTTGATTTGTTCCAAGTTGTTACTTCTTTGCTCTCCATTAGCACCCTTATGCATTTGATCATGATCACCACAATTGCCCTTTCCTGCAATTTGGTTTATGCTCCTTTCTTTGCCCAGGTGACTTTCAACAAACACCTTGCCTGCATTAGGATTGTTAGCTAAATCAGATTGATTATTGCATTTAGAACTTACCTCAATATTATTCTCCATGTTTTTGCTGCCTCCGGATGGTTGTTCTCCTCCCTGAGCTTCATTGGCATTGTAATTCATCGATATGGCCTTACTAATTGTTACGCTCTTGCCAGCAGTCTTAGTGGGGGGAATTGATCGATTCATGCTTGAACTTTGCTGGGATGAAGTTGTGGTGATCATGCCACCTTCCTGCATAGGAGTACTTTTATTTGCAGTCATCAACTTGTTCAATTGACTTTCGGTGATTTGGTCGGAATCTTTGCCGGAATTATTTCCTTTATTAACATAGTTGATATTGATATGATTAGGAGAGTTATGTTGAGTATAATCCAGCAATGTATTTTGTACTTCCAGAATCTGCCTCAAATCCGACGAATGTTCATTTGAATTTTGAGGCGATTTTGGAGAACTTTCCTCACAATTCGTCTTGGTAAATCTCTCAATTGGTAAGAGTGAATCTTTAGATTTTGTAACCATAGGTAGCTCGATAGGTGTAGAGTTCATTCCATCGACTGAAACAATCTGAATCACTCCCGATTTCGCCATGGAAATAATTTGTTGAGCCCACTTCAACTCGTCTTCCGAAAGATGAACAGTCATCGCCGGACTAGAATTCAAATTCCTAGAGTTGTGGTTAGAATTTGTGGGTGATTCTTGTTGAAGGAGCTGCGTCTCACTATTATGCATCGTTTCCACTTGGTCCAGTGGCCTGAGGACCACCGACGGAGGCTGTGCAGCCATTCCGGTGGGACTATATTTTGGAGCTTCTAGTGACCGTTAGTGACTGTTAGACAGATTTTTGAAGTTTTCTAGCCGAACAAGATTTGAGAATAAAAAATGTTGTCCAGAATTTACATTGTCTGACGCTTTCTTAGGACTTTTAATCGAGTTATTGGAAGAATCAGATTTGTTTTGAAAACTGTCAAGCAAGGTTTTTATTTTATGTATCTCTTCATATAAAACATCCTTTTCAACTTCACTGACTTCTAGTTTAATTTCCAAATATCTTTTTTCAATTTGAAAGTTTTGAAAATCAGTAAAGACTCGATTCATATAGGAGACAACACGATCTAACAGTTTTTTTAATTTATTGCAATTGTTACATACCTTAGTGCTAAATTCTCCCGTTGCCATGAAGCAAATATTTCCAATTTCTTCATTTTCATGTTCAGAGTTGTCTTCATCGCTCCAGCTGCTTAGTGCCCCGTTCTTCTGATTTCCACTAAAATAATATGTATTTGCTTCTGGACATTCAGTGGCTTTATGCCCATATTTTCCGCATTCATAACATTTTCCATCATTTCTAGGCTGATTAGTAAAATATTTACCTCATCTGGAGTTTCTTCCTCTTCTGTTGTTTCTGGATTTTCTAAATGATTCCATAACTGATCGAGTGATTAACGAAATCTCATCTTCTCCTCTTTCTTCTTCTCCTTTCTGCTCTTGGTTTGCTTTAAAAGCCACAGTTTTCTTTTTGGTGTCTTCTTGACCTCGTTTGTTAAGATGTGTTTTCTCAAAAGCAATTAAATCTCCTCTTACCTCATCATAGGTTATAGTGTTCAGATTCATGCTTTCAAGTGCAAATACCTTGGCAAGCCATTGAGGTGGTAAGCTTCTAAGAACCCTCCGTATATGCTAAATTTGAGGATAAGTCTGAAGCTTTTAGTTCACCAATGATCTTACTGAGTCGTGCGAACATGCTTTCAATAGTTTCTCCTTCCTTCATTTGGAATAGTTCATATTCGTATACTAACAGAGAAATGATAGTTTCTTTGACTTTGTCAGTACCTTCATAGGTAACTTCCAATTTGTCCCACATTTCCTTAGCAGTTTCACAACATGATATCTTTTCATATTCTTCACCACTAATAGCATTGTATAGGACATTTTTTGCTTTGGATTTTATTTGAATAACCTCAATTTGTTCATTCGTATAGTTCTCCAGGCTTGAAGTGGTTGATGATTGACTGCCATTTGATTTTTTTAAAGATGGAATAGGAATGTCTCCTAGCTTGATAACCCTCCAGACTTTCACATATTATGATTTAATGAATTTTTCCATTCTTACTTTCTAGTGGGGGAAATATTTTCCATTGAAATAAGGAGGTCTTGTCTAAGATGCCCCTTCTTGAAATAGTGTGCCCATCAATTGTTGTGCCATGATCTCTATCTCACCTGTTGTTAGATAGAGATTAGTGAGACGAGGCTCTGATACCAACTAAAGGTGTAAGAGAGGGGGTGAATTGCTCTTTTTTTTGTTTTTTATTCTCTAAGTAGTCAACTTGCGAGAATCACAAGTTGATTGTTAGATCCAAAATTGAATACTACAAATCAAATTGCAGAAAATGAGAGTGACACAAGATGTTTTTATACTGGTTGGGATCCAATGTGGATCTTACGTTCAGTCCCCTTTGGGTTGTAATAGTGTTCTCTTCTTATCTTTTGAATCTTTTAAAAACAATACAAGTTTAGCGTATAGTTCCTATGTCTACACTCAATTTTTTTCTTTTCTTTTTCTTTTTTGATACATAGCCTTACCAACAATGTTTTTCTCTCCTCTCTTTTTTGATTACACAGTAGAACTAAGTAGTACAATGCTTGTTAAAAGTAGAGTAGAGAATTTGTGAAGATTCAGAATCAATGTATATTTGAGTCATTGGCTTTCTTCGACCTTTAAAAGATAGTAGTCGAGGCTTGAATATTCATTTGTAAAGAGATGGCAACCCAAGAGAATTGATCCTTGGAAAGAGATAACTAAGAATCCTTCTTTACAAGAAAAAGGCAAAGGCCAATCTTCAGCTTCCTTTCTGCAATCTTCAACTTTCCATGGATCTTCAGCTTTCCTTTAAGTGACATGGATCTCTGATTTTATTCCTTGATGATTGGATATTTCTTTATTAAAATCAGATGGAGGTCAGTTGTGTTTATAGCCGTTACTGATCCATTGATTGATCTTGTAGTCGATTAGGTTTCCTTGAATATAGTTCTGATTGCCGCATCTGCAGGGGATCTGCATGATATTTGATTTCACTGATTTTGCCTATGTTTGATCCTGCTCTTGATTCTATCTTTTTTTTTATTCTGCAGGAATTTGATTATTTCCTTTTTGATATCCTGCAAAGTTCAATAGTTGGTCATCATTAAAACAATTCTTGCACTAATACCACAGACTTTAACCGTGGTAAAGGCACCTACGGACCTAATAGAATCGCCTAGTAAGGACTTTAAATTGAACAAAGGGAAATGTGTGCTCAGACTAAAAATACAACCACCCAGTCAGGAATATAAACTGATCAAACGGGTAGGTGTTGCTCCCAAATGCACACGCAAATGTACGTGATTGCGCAAATAATATAGTAGAAAGAGTCGGATTATCAAACCTAAAGGAATTATAATTAATTTTTATCTAATTCAACTAAACCCAGAAATTAAAGAAAATTTATCATCAGTATTTGACTTTGGTATTTATGCAACTACGATTGCAATTATTTAAGAATAAAAAGTAACTAACAATGCTCGACTTCAATTTTGATGTGTTCACAATAATTGGGACAATTCTAAGGTTGTAACTTAACTAAGAATTCACGTTTCACCTATATTTCGTGGATTTCAGATGGTTATCAAATTACTGATTTATAAGGTTAATATTATGATCATGATCTCTCAACCTCTAATCACCTACCCTAGTTGATAGTCTAACTATTTCATTGAGCGGGGAAAGATTGAACCAACTAGTGAGCATTAAATATATCTTCTTGTTTCATTACCAAACACAACACTTAGGTATATCTCTATCCTAAATACAAATCAATTCAAGTGATATGCAAGAAAATATCATGCTCCTTGTATTCCACATTCTACATCTCTATTTCTCTCTTGAATTTAAAAGTGGACAATGTATTTATTTTATTGGAGGCCAAGCATAAAAATACTAATTTAAGAACACAAACATCATTTATATGATAACCAACTTTATCTAAACGAAATCAATGTTCAACAATTATTTGTAGCTATAATACCTTAGACTTCGAGGACGAATGTTCTCATCCGTGAACCCTTCACGGACGCCTGAACAGACCGTGAAGGTGTAAATGGCCTGTTTACAGGACCGTGGTGACCGATTGCAAATGACCGTCCCCCCTGCTGTTAACGATCCCCTTCACGGACCGTGAAGGGCTAAATGGTTCGTGAAGGCCTCCTTACAGGGGTCCCGTCAACCTTTTAAGTCAGGGCTATTTTAGTCTTTTTCCTATGCATCTAGCACCTAAGCTATCTCATTTTGACCTCATTTATAATCCCTATATAAGTATTTAAGTCCTAAAACTACCCATTCTAAAATCATTCTCCTAAATCCCAAATTCCCTCCAAGTTCTTCCCCAAATTTCTCTAATTGATATTTGTACCAAACAAACCCTTAATTCAATAGACATATATAACCTCTTGTAATTTAGACCGATTTAAAGGCCTAATTGAATGCAACGTGTTGGCTTATTGACGAGTATCAATAGATGAAAAATTAAAATAATACTCTTCACAGACAATATAGAACCAATCAGCTCATCATTGAAAAGATAAACACATTATAACTCAATTATAACAATCCTTTCTTGCAAACTTCCATAATTATGAATCATATATTATATAACACCCTTCATCAAGTTGATATTATAGGCAGAAATGATACTTACATTTGAATATATGTTAGATCAGAAGAATGATTAGTTGTTGTGGATTAGATAATAACTAGTAAATAAGTTTAATTTAACACAAAATAAAATTACAATATTTTCTATATTCCCGGTATGATAATGCTCTTAATCTACTATTTTCTCAGTCCCAATTTATGTAAAACTTTTAATTTTGAATAGACACAAAATTTAAAAATAAATAAAAAATGAAGTCTTTTTTTAAATTTGTGGTGTAAAACACTATTTAACCATTATCTAGCTATAAGTTATTTCATAAAATAAAATTTTAAAGTTAAGTTATTTCTAATTATAGAAAAGTGATATATTTTCTTAGAAACTGACTAAAAAAATAATGTGTCACATAAATTTGAGACAAAAAAAGTAATAGAGAAATCAAATGCATCCATGTGTCGAGCTTTTGAACAACCGTTATCATTTTGGAATATCATTCCTCATATCATAGGTAACTTCCAATTTGTCCCACATTTCCTTAGCAGTTTCACAACATGATATCTTTTCATATTCTTCACCACTAATGGCCTTGTATAGGAAATTTTTTGCTTTGGAGTTTATTTGAATAACCTCTATTTGTTCATTCATATAGTTCTTCAGGCTTGGAGTGGTTGATGATTGATTGTCATATGAGTTTTTGAAGTTGGAATAGGAATGTCTCCAAACTTGATAACCCTCCAGACTTTCACATCATATGATTTAATGAATGTTTACATTCTTACTTTCAAGTGGGAGAAATGCTTTCCATTGAAATAAGGAGGTCTTGTCTAAGATGTCTCTTCTAGAAATAGTGTGCCCATGATTTGTTGTTCCATTATATTTATCTCACTTGTTGTTAGCCCGAGATTAGTGAGTCGAGGCTCTGATACAAATTTAAGGTGCAAGAGGGGGGTGAATTGCTCTTTTTTTGTTTTTCTTCTCTAAGTAGTCGATTTGCGAGAATCACAAGTTAACTATTAAATCCAGAATTGAATACTGAAAATGAAATTGCAGAAAATAAGAGTGACACAAGATGTTTTTATACTGGTTGGGATCCAATGTGGATCTTACGTCCAGTCCCCTTGGGTTGAGACGAGGCTCTGATACAAATTTAAGGTGCAAGAGGGGGGTGAATTGCTCTTTTTTTGTTTTTCTTCTCTAAGTAGTCGACTTGCGAGAATCACAAGTTAACTATTAAATCCAGAATTGAATACTGAAAATGAAATTGCAGAAAATAAGAGTGACACAAGATGTTTTTATACTGCTTGGGATCCAATGTGGATCTTACATCCAGTCCCCTTGGGTTGCAAGAGTGTTCTTTTCTTGTCTTTTGAATCTTTTAAAAGAGTACAAGTTTAGAGTATAGTTCCTATGTCTACACTCAATCTTTTTCTTTTGTTTTTCTTTTTTGATACACAAGCTTACCAACAATGTTTTTCTCTCCTCTTTTTTTTTTATTACACAGTAGAACTAATTAGTATAATGCTTGTTAAAAGTAGAGTAGAGAATATGTGAAGATTCAGACTCAATGTATATTTGAGTCATTGACTTTCTTCGACCTTTTATAGATAGTAGTCAAGGCTTGAATCTTCCTTTGTGAAGAGTTGGCAACCCAAGAGAATTGATCCTTGGAAAGAGATAACTAAGAATCCTTCTTTCCAAGAATAAGGCAAAGGCCAATCTTCAGCTTCCTTTTTGCAATCTTCAGCTTTCCATGGATCTTCAACTTCCTTTTCACAATCTTCAGCTTTCCTTTGAGCGACATGGATCTCTGATTTTACTCCTTGCTGATTGGATATTTCTTTATTCAAATCAGATTGAGGTCAATTGTGTTTATAGTTGTTACTGATCCATTGATTGATCTTGTAGTCGATTAGGTTTCCTTGAATATAGTTCTGATTGCCGCATCTGCAGGGGATCTGCAGGATATTTGATTTTACTGATTTTGCGTATGTTTGATCCTACTCTTGATTTTATCCTTTTTGATATTATGCAAGGATTTGATTCTTTCCTTTATAATATCCTGCAAAGGTCAATAGTTGGTCATCATTAAAACAAATCTTGCACTAACACCACAGACTTTAACCGTGGTAAAGGCACCCAAGGACCCAATAGAATCACCTTGTAAGGACTTTAAATTGAACAAAAGGAAAGGTGTGCTTAGACTAAAAATAGAACCTCCCGGTCAGGACTTTAAATTGATCAAAGGGGTAGTTGTTTCTCCCAAATGCACACGCAAATGTATGGTCGCACAAATAATATAGTGGCTTTACAAGAGTCGAATTATCAAACCCAAAATACTTACGAATAATTTATATCTAATTCAACTTAACCCACAAATTAAAGAAATTTATCTTAAGTATTTGACTTTGGTATTTATATAACTACGATTGCAATTATTTAAGAAGAAAAAGTAACTAACAATGCTCGACTTCAATTTCGATGTGTTCACAATAATAGGGACAATTCCAATGTTGTAACTTAACTAAGAATTCATGTTTCACCTATCTTTTGTGGATTTCATATGGTTATTACATTACTAATTTACAAGGTTAATATTATGATCATGATCTCTTGACCTCTAATCACCTACCCTAATTGATAGTCTAACTATATCGTTGTTTGTGGATAGATTAAACCAACTAGTGAACATTAAATATATCTTCTTGTTTCATTATCAAACACAACGCTAGGTATATCTCTATCCTAAATACAAATCAATTCAAGTGATATGCAAGAAAAGATCATGCTCCTTGTATTCCACATTCTACATCTCTATTTCTCTCTTGAATTTAAAAGTGGACAATGTATTTATTTTATTGGAGGCCAAGCATCAAAATACTAATTTAAGAACACAAACATCATTTATATGATAACCAACTTTATCTAAACGAAATCAATGTTCAACAATTATTTGTAGCTATAACACCTTAGACTTCGAGGACGAATGTTCTCATCCGTGAACCCTTCACGGACGCCTGAACAGACCGTGGAGGTGTAAACGGCCTGTTTACAGGACCGTGGTGACCGATTGCAAATGACCGTCCCCCCTGCTGTTCACGATCCCCTTCACGGACCGTGAAGGGCTAAATGGTTCGTGAAGGCCTCCTTACAGGGGTCCCGTCAACCTTTTAAGTCAGGGCTATTTTAGTCTTTTTCCAATGCATCTAGCACCTAAGCTATCTCATTTTGACCTCATTTATAATCCCTATATAAGTATTTAAGTCCTAAAACTACCCATTCTAAAATCATTCTCCTAAATCCCAAATTCCCTCCAAGTTCTTCCCCAAATTTCTCTAATTGATATTTGTACCAAACAAACCCTTAATTCAATAGACATATATAACCTCTTGTAATTTAGACCGATTTAAAGGCCTAATTGAATGCAACGTGTTGGCTTATTGACGAGTATCAATAGATGAAAAATTAAAATATTACTCTTCACAGACAATATAGAACCAATCAGCTCATCATTGAAAAGATAAACACATTATAACTCAATTATAACAATGCTTTCTTGCAAACTTCCATATTTATGAATCATATATTATATAACACCCTTCATCAAGTTGAGATGATAGGTAGAAAGGAAACTTACATTTGATTATATGTTAGATCAGAAGAATGATTAGTTGTTGTGGATTAGATAATAACTAGTCATTAAGTTTAATTTAACACAATTATAAAATTACAATATTTTCTATATTCCCGGTATGATAATGCTCTTAATCTACTCTTTCCTCAGTCCCAATTTATGTGACACTTTTAATTTTGAATAGACACAAAATTTAAAAATAAATAAAAAATGAAGACTTTTTTGAAATTTGTGGTGTAAAATACTCTTTAACAATGTGTCACATAAATTTGAGACTGAGAAAGTAATAGAGAAATCAAATGCATCCATGTGTCGAGCTTTTGAACAACCGTTATCATTTTGGAATAGCAATCCTCAGATCAAGGCCAAGGTCCATTCCGTTGTAGGCAATGGGAGCATACATCCATAGATCATCAGAGCTCAAGAGCTGCATGCACAAAACACACCACATTAACATCCATCTCTTCATTCCGCATGAGTCACAAGTAATTTATCATTTGTCTACACTGTTCAGACTCTTATAAAATGTAGTCTGATTTTAGCATCAGATCCTCCTAAAGTAGTGCATTTTTGGAAGATCCGTCATGGATATGGAAACAATTTTGGAGAGTCTGAGTACATAGATAATTGTTGTTCTCTCCGCGTTAATATGAATGTGTATATTCACACTAGATCAGTAATTCAGTATATATCTTTGGTGTTGTTTAAATCCTTGATGCATTGTGACACTTTGTGAAGGGAAGATAATAAAGCTTACCTTGATTTGGAGTTGCAAAAATTTAACATACTGAACTGCCTCTTCAAGCATGGTGCTAATGTCAACCTGTCATCAAATATTTTGCCATTTTAGGTTCACATTCTCTCAGCAGATATCTAACAGAACGATCGATCACTAATGCAGTTACACTGACTTGACTTACCTTGGTTCCGTTAGGGATGAGACTCTGCAAGGTCTTCAATCTCTCGTTAATTCTCTCTCTTCTTTTCTGTTAGAAGAGAAAGAAGAAAATCCTTTACATATATAGTAGCAGAACAACAAAATGTAATATCATATACATAATAGGCAGTTAGTTACATACTCTGGCATACAAGCTCTGGGGGTCGGTTGCTGAACCCCTGCTTGCTCTGGATTTTCGAGTCAACTCGAGAGAATCATTACATTCATCTTCTGAGACACAACTGATCATTGAGTTTTGCCTCTGAAGCACAGACTTGTTTTTACCATCCATCTCGCCAGTCTTAACGTCTGTTTGCAGCTTTGTACTTCTCTTGTTCTTTGGTACCTACATCAGGAATCATTAAATCTACAATTCTGAAAGAAAATTAACAACAACTACTACTACTACTACTAATAAATCAGATAGAAAGGTTTTAAAGTTGATGAATGACACTCACATCATGACCATGTTGCCGCGCTCTTTTCTTAGAGCTCTCTGTTGGACTATGATCCATTTTATCTTCCGGAAATCTCTCATAGTCTATTCTTCCTAGCTGCAAGCCTTTTCCAACAAGAAGAGGTTCAGCCATGTTTTCATCAAACTCCATGTTATTAACAAAGTACTCATCTGCTTCAATTAGATTGTTAGTATCCATCAAACCACGTTCTGTTGTTATTGAACTATCATTTCTCATCAAGATAGGCCGAGAATTACTTGAGTAGTGACTTTCATGACTCGGAGGAGGAAAGAGAAAACCACTATGTTCTCTTCCTCCTGACGATCCAATATTTGATTCATGACCAATATTCCAATAACCAGATGAAACTCCGTAGTTATTAGAATCATTTGGAAACGAACAGTTACCAACTAACTGTGCCATGAAATCCGCCTCCTCAGTAAAACACATTCCACTAAAGGAATTCCAATCTCCTTCAGACATTGATGCCTCAGGCTCCATTCTACTTAACTACTTCTTTATAATAGATGTTGGAAATAGTGAGAGATAGAAGCGCGTATTTATAGCAATATATAGCAAATTAGCAATAACAGAAGGGATTGACTTTGGTAGGTATATCAATATTCTATGACTTAGCAACCAATAAACAGAATATGCCCCGATTGTTTTAAATATAAATAGATTATGTCTAAAATGGAGCAATTACAACTAAGATAGACTTAGTTCAACCAGATAGGGACTAAATTGAGGGAATATAAACATTTATAATTAGGTAATTGTGACAATGACTAGAGTATATATAGCAATGATTGAGTAAAGGATTAAGTATTATGAGTAACTATCAATTGTCCAAATTTCATAATTAAGAATATGGGGAAATGAGATTGAGAATCATACCTGGAGAACGTGGGAGTCTTTTTCAGTACATTATAAAATGAAACCACAAATGGCATCACCTGAGAATATGCAGATCGATTGTGGTGCTGAGTTTGACATTTTTAGAAGGGAAAAGATTGAAATTTATCTTTCAAAAAACTCCGAGTAGTCGAGGTGCATCCAAGCTAATCTCATACACTATCGCCATTAAAAAGAAAAACGACTATTGCTTAATATCATCAGCTCATGTGCGACTCAGAGATTAAGCCGTCACAGCTTGTTAGTAAGTAGTAATTCAGTGAGGGCATGTCTTGAAATCATGTCTAATTACACCATAATTTCTAGCTTATAGCACAACTACAATTGCATAATTTGTTTCTTTAATTTTTTTTATTCTATAAAATCCAATAAAAAAATAAAATAAAATAAAATACTTTTAGATGAATATGTAAATAAGTTTTAATGTGTGGTAAACATTTGTTTTTTAAAAAGTAATAATTGAAAATGTCATTTGGTAATGTAATGACCCTTCAGGTCATTCTCTCCTTATTGCATTCTTTTTAGAGTTTAGAGTGTTTCTATAGCGATCCCAAGCCATTTATGATTTGCTGGGATTAACAGTTCGGTTTAGGGGTGTATATGGCTAGATTGGTTCGGGTTTTTCTAATATCAAATCAAATCATTTGTGTCGAATTTTTAAATCTATAAACCAAACCAAACCAATTAAACTCGAGTTTTTCAACCTCGGGTTTTTTCAGATTTTTCGAATTTTCGGGTTTTTTCGGGTTTTTCCGGTAAAGTATTCATACAAACATATAATTTACTTGTACTTCAAATATTTCTTTAGTCCTACCAAAATACAACTATCTAAGGTGTTTCTTAAGAAAATAACCCAAAATATGATATGAGTAATGACACTAAAATATCCAACAAAAAAATAATAATATTGAAATTGCGTAAAATAAATATTGCAAATTAACAAGTCATAATGAAAATGATCATAATTTTCAAGTACTAAATCATGCTACAATAAATTTAATAAGTATTAGTTACATGACTAAATATTAAAGGAAATTAGAATTAGATTATGTAATTGAATTGTCTAAACCAATGTAAACCAAGGAACAAATATTCAATATTATTTTCATTCTTAGTGTTGAATTGATTTTTTTTTTGCATTAGTATTAATTTGATTTTGATTTAAGCTTTATTATAATTACCAACATCTGTGGACTATAATCTTTATTGAACCATTCAGAATTCTAAGTTTCAAACTTGAAATAATATATTAAAAGATAAAAACTATGATAAAGTATAA
>JAJOOS010004160.1:0-20118 GCA_029582725.1 Solanum chiquidenum | reverse complement strand
CCCCGTCCTTTCTATGTATGTAGAGGTGTGCGTTGGACAAGTATTTTGTAAATGAACTTGGCTCTTGTTCTATGATGTCATTTTGAAATGGTTTGCCCTTAGTCCCTATTTCCCATTAATTAATGTTGAATGTACTTTCGCGATCAATGAAGTGTGATGACAAGTTTGAAGAGGCTTGTTTGGGGTTCCTTCGGGTTCCTCATTCGCCATGTCACGTCTAGGCCCTAGGCTTGGGTCGTGACACTAACAAAGGTGAACACATGCATCAGTTCACCCATAGGTTTACCCTTATTTTACAATCAACATTTGTTTCAGCTCACTCAAGATCACAAAGCTATTTCCAAGGCTTTTAACGAGGCTGAGTGTAAATATATGGTCATTTAGGCTTAATGGGTGCTACCCTTGAAGTGTGGTCCGAACATCACTCTCTTCCTTTTCTTTAACAATTTGATCATGTTCACAATTCACCCCATGATTCAACTTCAAATGCACTACCGGATACCCCATTTCTTTTGCAACTTCCACTACTTTATTTCACAACTTTTTCATTCTTTTTCTTTTGCTTTCTTCTTTGTTTTATAGGGAGGGGTTCCATCTTTTTAAAAACCATTGCCCAAAGGGGAAATTTTTCAGACTTGATGATTTACCTTCTCTTTTCACCGCACCACCAACTTAGGCTTTTGTCCTAAGTTGGATATTCAAGCAAACCACACTTCATGAGAGTTTGGGTGAATGGATAAAGAAGGGTCACAATTGTTCAAGTTTCTTCCAAGAAAATGATAAGGCTCAACAGGGTTCAAGCAAGGTTCACACATCTCACAAGCTTGGCCACAAAACAGGTATATTGTCAAATTGTTCACTCTTCAAAATTATTGCCTAAGATCATATCAAGTGGTTGTATCACTTAGTCAACCGAACCAACGGGGTAAATTCTAGGTGTCATCAAACAAAATGTTGAAAGGTAATCTTATCAGACAAGACAGTGGCACCAATATTAAACAAGACTCCACACTTTCTAGCTAAGGTGCACACGAGACTCATTCAATAACTGACTAGTCACAACGAGATGTTAAAAGTCCACACATTGTCTATGCAACTTCATTTGACCATATCGTAGCCGCACATTCATTTTATTCAATTAAGAGCAATATTCGAGTCATCGGTATTGATCATAACCAATACTAAAATTCGCACAAGAACAACCACAATCACAAACAATGGAGGTACAAGCTCAAGCTCTATTCACAAATAATACAGAATCACAAAGGTAGGTATGAAAATACTTCACCCCACCCATAAAAGAAAAGTAGTTGTCCTCAAATGCAACTAAAACAAAGTTAGTCAATAAAAAACAGAGAGGGAGGCAAAAATGATCATATCTACTCAATCACTCCGTCTTTCGGGGAATCAATGCCCAGGGTAACACTATGAAGATGGGCATCAGTGCCCGTATAGAATCAGTTGTAACTGCGCTCGACCCAGCCATAGTAGTGTCTCTCAAGAAGGTCTATCGGGCAGTCTCAAACATAGCACCCTTTAAGTCGACCAGATCATCATACACAGTCGTACCTCACTCCCAAGCTGCTCCTCATCAGTCTTAGCCTCATATTCAGCAGCAGCAGCATCCTACATACTATCATCTCCGGTGGTAGCCAGTGGAATATCAGAACTGGCCGGGACTAGTCCACTCAGATCATGAGGAACCTCTACTGACTTAAATAGTGAGGTGAAGTTTGTGGAATTTAGATGGTCCACGTCCTTCCTAAATTTGGAAACCTCAGCTCTAAAAGTCGTAACCTCAGTGGTAACCGCCTGTCCTCTCTCACAAATAACTACTCTCATCGTAAAAGCATAAATGGAATTATGGAGAGGTGTCAAAGCAACTGAAATGGCTCACTCAATTATCCAGGGCACCTCGGCCTCTGGCCTGGAAGCCTACACATCCGCAGAATGGGCTAGGTTCCCCATATTGAGGAGCATGGCCTAACTGATCAGAGTCTTTTAGGTGGTGGTACCTGAAGTAGCTCTAGGAGGCTGGGAGGCAGTAGAAGAACCTAGGGCCTGGGAAGGGGTGAAATAAGATCTACCTGAAGTCCCGAAGGCCGGAGTAGGCAAAAATGCCTCTGTAGGTATAGACTCAACATCAACCTCCGGGGATGTATCTACTGGAGCTACTCAACTCCTATACGCCTAATCCCATGTGTACTCGGCCTCTATGCGCCGGATGTCATTGTAGGATGTTGCTGTGACCTCAACATCCCTCTTCTCATTAAGATGAACTCCATCCCACTGACACAACTCTGTGATAAGTACTGGGAATGGAAGGGATGTTCGGCACTGTTTGGCCCTCATTGCCCACTCCTATTCTATAATAAGCCTCAAGTTCAACCGCCTTCTAGCTATGATCGATCGAAGGTAGGCCATCTTTGGGTGGTGAAGTATGGACTCATTTTACGATGGCATGATAGAGATGTTGATGAACCCTAACCAATATCGAGATGCTATATTAAAGTCCTTCTCAATAGGGGATCCAACCTCAATCCACAATAGGGTGGTGTCAGAAATGAGGGGAGCTAGCCATCCCTTGAGGTTATCCAGAGTATGTACTGTGGTCACGCTCTGGTAGTCATGCTCAAAACTTGTAGCCCTGTCAAGTACAACATTGATATCATCACTGCTATATCTCATTGTCCTCCCCCGTATCAATTGTTGGCAAACTCTACAAGAGGAAGGTGATCATCCCAACTACCCTTGAAATTAATCACACAAGCTCTCAACTTATCCTCTGATGTTTGAATGGTACGCTTTACCTGACCATCGTTCTACGAATGAAATGTCGTTCTAAGATTAACTTGAGTACCAACACCTTTCTAAAATGACTTCCAGAAATGAGAGGTAAACTGAGAACTTCTTTCAGAGATGATAGACAAAGGAACCCCATGCAACCTTACTATCCGATTAATGTAAAGCTTGGCGTAGTCCTTCGCCAAATCTGTAGTCCTAACTGCCAAAAAAGTGCGCAGACTTAGTAACTCCATCAACAATCACCCAAATGGAGTCATGCTGCCTGCGAGTACGAGGTAAAACTATAATGAAGTCCATGCTGATCATTTCCCACTTACAAGTAGGAATATTGATCTCTTAAGTCATACCTCCTGGTTTCTGATGTTCTACCTTCACTTGCTCCCAATTGGGGCACTTAGCCACAAAATCTGCTATATCCCTCTTCATTCCATTCCACCAAAAAACTTCCCAAGGATCACGGTAAATCTTAGTGGTGCCTGGATGAATCGAATATCAAGAGTTGTGGGCTTCTACAAGAATCTGTTGTCTCAACTCACCTACCTTAGGAGCATACAATTGACCTTGATAGCGAAGCAAACCATCTCCCCCTTGGGAGAAAATCTCAACTCTCTGCTGATGGACTGAACCCTTTAGTTGAAGCAATATCGGATCATTGTCTTGCTTTTTTTTAACCTCCACTACCAAAGAAGATTTTGACCTATTCTAAACCGTTACGCCACCATCTGATATGCTCATAAGATGAATTCCTAAGCAAGCAAGTCTATGAATATCCTTTGCTAGTTCCTTTGTTTCTTCCTCTATAAGTGCTACACTACCCATAGATAGTCTACTAAGAGCATCTTCTACTACATTGGCCTTACCAAGATGGTAATGCACACTCAGATCATAATCTTTGAGGAACACTAACAATCTCCTCTGGCGAAGATTCAACTCTTTCTGGGTGAACACATACTGTAGGCTCTTATGGTCTGTGAACACAATACAAGTAATGTCTCAAAATCTTAAGTGCAAACACCACTACTGCTAGCTTGAGGTCATGAGTCAGATAGTTATTCTCATGTACCTTAAGTTGTCTAAAAGCATATGCTATAAACTTACCTCACTGCATCAACACACAATCTAGGCCAACTATGGATGCATCATGGTATATAACATAACTTTCTAAACCCTATGGTAGAGTCAAAACATGAGCTATAGTCAACTTTGTTTACAGTTCTGTGAATATTTTCTCACAATCATTTGACCATTGAAACTTAACCTTTTTCTGTGTCAACTTAGTCAATGGAGAGGCTATGGAGGAGAATCTGTAACGTCCTGTAAAACGAATAAGTGAAACTAGAGCCTAACTAGTGTATTTTTGAGTTGTTGCGGGGTTAAATGTTGTAGAATGTTGCCCCGAGCTATGGTTGAGGGGTTTAGGGGTTAAACGTCAAGATACAACTTCGCAAGAACCACCCCAGGGTTCCTTGATGAGAACCCTTAGCCGAACCCCAAGGCTTCCCCAAAAGAGAAAAGTTGCCAAAATGAGGGTGATCTACAGAAGGGGTCCACACCCCGTAGGTTCATCCACGCCTCGCGGATGACCTCCGTAGGTTAGGACCCCAAATTATGAGATGTAGCCACGAACCATGGAAGGCCAAGACAGCCCGTGGTCCCACCCACGGACCGTGGGTGGGTGGTTGTGGTTCACACTTGTGTATGCTGTCAAGACTCGACCTAGTTAGGGGTCCTTTGGTAAATTCATTTTAAGTTTAGTTAAGCTGGTGGACAATTATTTTGGGTTAATTATGGTATTTTAAGAGTATTAAAAGTATTAAAATCTATTTTCTAATTCATCATTTCAGAACCCAAATTAGAACCCATCTCTCTTCTCAGAAGTTTTCTCTCTAGAAATCTCCATTGCAGGTGAAGGATTAAACCTTCTAAGGTCAAGACTTCAAGTTTTTCAAGGGATTTTTGTGGTATTCTTCCATAAAAGGTATGGTAGTCTTCATTCTTGACTTAGTTTCTTTTAAGGAGCCAATTTCAAAAGTGATTTCAAATCTCCAATGTTTTCCCCCAAAACCCTAGTTTCCAATCATAGCATGGGTTCGATTCCAAATGATTTTCAAAGGCTCTATTGCATTGATTTATGAATGCGTTGTGGATTTAAAGTTGAATTAAGATGATTTCTCCCTATAACCCATGTTTTCCCCCAAATTCCTAAGTTGTGATTGATGACTTGGAATTGATTGATCATCAAGTATGTGAATTGTTTTTTGTATATACAGATATAGAATGTTGAAATTATGTTATTATTATTGCCTAACTATATTAATCTAAAATGTGTGGGTGAAGGTGATCCATGGCCTTGTAAGGCAAGGTATGAAGGTTAAGGTATGATTATGATGTTAATGATATGCATGTGATCTTAATGATAGTATGATGGACATGTTTAGAATGTAAATGTGCTATGATTGAAAGGACATTATCAATTATGCACTCATGAATGTTGATGATAGAATGTGAATGGTTTTCTTCTATATAATGTATATCTTGAATTGGTAAGCTTTATGCATCCTTTTCTTGAATGAATGAAAGTAATGTGATTATTGTATCTTGAATTAGTAGGCTAAGGCATCCTTTTCTTGTATTGATGAATGTGATCATGAATGAAGTATCTTGAGTTGGTAGGCTTAGGCATCCTCTCTTGTGAAATTAATGTGTATTGACTTAATGATCGTGGAATCGGTAGACTTAATGTTGGTAGCCCTTTCATAAATGACTAATGGATGTAATGATAATCTAGAATCGGTATACCTAGTGTTGGTAGACATTTCTTAAATGAATGATGAAGTATTCTAGGCTATGACATGAACCAGTAGACCTAATATTGGTATCCCTTCATACAGAGTCTAGAAACTAATGTGATGATAAACCTTGAAGCGGTAGACCTAATGGTGATGTCCCTTTCATGTGTGAAATGATGAACCTTGAATCGGTAGGACTAATGCTGATGACACCGTTCTTGGAAAGTCAATGAGCTATCTTTAGTGTACCTTGAATCGGTATACCTATTGGTGATGTCCCTTTCTTGCTTAATATAGTTTAGGTCGGTAGGCCTATTATTGATGGCCCTCTCAAGTACAATGATGTAAATGAAAATGAACTACTCTATGGGAATGGAAGTTAAGCACCTAGAGGATATGGTTAGATGGAAGTTCTCCTTACACTAAGCCAAATTTCAATTAACATTTTGCATATCCCATAAATATGTGCCCACATAGGATATTAGCTAGTGGTTTGTACCTATGCTAAAATGTTACCGGTCCTACTTTAGGAAAGTAGACCACCTCTTTATGGTGTGGGGCTATATGACACCGGATTCCATGGTTAGCTCGCATGGTATATGTTGGTTAATGTCTATTCCCATCATGTGAGATGTGCATTATGGTTTCTTGAGATATTCTATGAAGTGTGGGTGGTAGTATGGGATGCCATCCATGCATTGCACGAGTAGGCTTTGAGAGGGCTATAGTGAGTTCTCTAAGGTATTAATGACTAATGAATGAATGTGCTTTGATGAAGAAATTAATGAGAATGCTGATCTAATATCCAATGAATGAAGGTTCTCCAAATGAAGCTAATGAAGAATGTTGACTCTTATATGCTTAAATGTGATGATGCATGCTATACTTGGTTATATTATGAGTTACTTCTTATTATATATGAATGTGCCTTGCCTATGGTAACTTCAAAGGAGTCCTTAGTGTGAGTAGTAGTATGGGATGCTACCTGCACATTGCACAAGTATGACTTAGGCTTTCCTTAGGTGATGGTCCTTATGTGATGATATGACTTATCAAATGTTTATGTCTCTTATGCTTAATTATTGTGTAAACATGGAAAAGAATTTGGAATGGTAAGTTCACTTTTGGTGATCTTAAGGTGGTACATTAGTGTTGATGGTGGTATGGGACGCTATCCATACATTGCACAAGGTATAACTTTATGGTTAGTTGAGGTGAAGGCTTAATGTGAAGGTAATTGGTTTTATATTAATTATGTCTCTAATGTGATGAAATGACTTGTATGTTTGTTACGTTATAATAATATGCCTCTTATGTTTATGTTCATTAAGTTTTATCAAAATGGCATACAAACATGGCTTTAAAATAAAATGTATGTTTTAAGCATGCTTTTGCATGGCTTCAATACTTAGTACTTAATTCTGCTAACCCATATTTCTCCTTTTTTACCAGAATGTAGGGTTGTGGAGATTTGGTGTTCTTTACTTGAAGACTAGGTTTCTAAGGAGCTTGGAGATGAAGACTTGGGTAGACCTCATAGTTTCGAGGACAAAACCAACTATGTTCCCTTTATGTCTTTCATTGGATGTTTAGAGTTTTGTGTGGGATATGTCCCAAAGTTGTATTCCAAGTATTAGATGGTTTAAGACATGGTTTAGAAAGTCTTCCGCTTGTTTTATGAGAAAATGATTTTGATAGTAAAGAATGTTTTAAATTCCGCCTTATTTTCCTATGCTCTTATGTTCAAGAATGCTATGAGGCTTGTATGAGACCCATTCGGGGTCAAGTACGTTGTGTCACGTCTAGGGGGTTGCCTTGGCTCGTGACAAACATGCTATCAGAGAACACAAGTCTTTGGAATGGTCTTAGGATGTCTCAAACCACATCTAGTAGAGTCTTGTTCATAGTGTTAAGCACACCACATTTATTAATAAGAGGCTATTAGGTGTTAAGAAAGTCTCACTTCTTCATTATTCAAGTCGTGCCATTGAGTTTAACTCTATAATGTCTCTCTCATATTCCTCATCCGATAGTCTTTAGTGTATGACCACTTGAAAGTGCTTATGCTAGAAGGAGTGAGGGAAGAAGGTTGGTTCTGATGCCAATTATGGCTATGTTACTTGATATATGTGAGTTGATAGATTATGGTGTTGACTTTAGTATGGATGGGTTGTTTTATGGTTATGTGTGTTGTTGGTACAATCCGACTTAATCATGATGAGTTTTGAGGTATGTTGAAAGAGTTGATGAAATGTGGTGTTTTATAAATGCCTAGGTGTGGTGAGTGTGAAGTTTTAGTGATGTTTTGTTCCGACCTTAGAATGGAAATAAGTGAAAGTTAAAAGAGTTTGTATAGGCTTACTCCTAAGTGGGGGATAGTATGTTGAATAGTAAGGTTGTAGAGAGTTTTGGTATCTTAATCACTTTCTTGCTATGCGAATTCAAGCCTAAGACAAAGTTCCTTTTTGGCTTGTTTCATGTCTTGGAGTCATGTGTGAATATATGTTTTCATGGTTTCCTTATGTTATGCATGTTCTTAATGAGCTTATGTTTAAATGAGAAAATGAGTTTATATGAATTATGTTCCTCTTTTTGATATGCATTTAGTATGAGTTGTTTATATGCTTCATGAGGTGATATGTTGAACATGCCTAAATGTGCTTTTATGAAGAAATTGCACAATGTGCTTAATGATGTTGTGATGAGCATGCTATGAGTTGGAGAAGGTAATTCCTCCAATATAATGAGAAATGTTGAAGTTATGATGCGTAATGAGCTTGTAGATGAAGTTCCTACTTTCTTCTGTTGCATTGAGCTTTCTGATGTGTAGTTGATGTTTACTCCTAGTTTTGTGCATTGTTTATAATGTTTCATGCATGATGGGTTGCTAGTGTTGAGTCTTTAACCCCTTAATGTGTTTAGAGTATCATTCGAGGATGTATGCTCCTAAGTGCGGTATAAAGTAACAACCCGTAAAATGAATAAGTGAAACTGGAGCCTAACTACTGTGTGTTTGAGTTGTTGTGGGGTATCATATGGTAGAATGTTGTCCCGATCTATGGTTGAGGGGTTTAGGGGTTAAACGTCAAGGTACGTCTCCCCAAGGACCAACCTAGGGGTCCTTGAGTAGGACCCTTAGCCTAACCCCAAGGTTGCCTCAAAGAGAAAAGTTGCAAAAATGAGGGTAACCTATGAAAGGGGTCCACGCCCCGTAGGTCCATACACACCCCGTGGATGGCCTGTGTAGGTCAGGCCCCCAAAATATGAGCTGCAACCACGAACCACGGAAGGCCAGGACGACTGTGGTCCCACCCACGGTCCGTAGGTGGGTGGTCGTGGTTCACACCTGTGTGTGCTGTCAAGACTCGGCCTAGCTAGGGGTCCATTGGTAAATTCTTTTTAAGTTGAGTTAAGTTGGGGGACGGTTATTTAGGTTTAATTATGGTATTTTGAGAGTATTAAAAGTATTAAACTCTATTTTCCAATTCATTATTTCAAAGCCCAAATTAGAACCCACCTCTCTTCAAAACAATTCTCTCTAGAAACCTCTATTGGAGGTGAAGGATTCAAGTTTCCAAGGTCAAGAGTTCAAGTTTTTCAAGGGATTTTCATGGGATTCTTCCATAAAAGTTATGGTTGTCTTCATTCTTCACTTAGTTTCTTTCAAGGATCCAATTTTAAAGGTGATTTCAAATCTCCAATGTTTTCCCTTAAAACCCTATTTTTCAATCTTTGCATGGGTTCGATTCCAAATGATTTTCTAAGGCTTTATTACATTAATTTATGAATGAATTGTGGATTTAAAGATGAATTAAGATGATTTCTTCCTAGAACCCATATTTTCCACCAGATTCCTAAGTTGTGATTGGAGATTGGGAATTGATTGATCATGAAGTATGTGAATTGTTTGTGTGTATATTGATATAGAATGTTGAAATTATGTTATTACTCTTGCCTAATTGTATTAATATAAGGTGTGTGGATGAAGGTGATCCATGGCCTTGAAAGGCAAGGTATGAAGGTAAAGGTATGATTATGATGTGAAGGATATGCATGTGATCTTAATGATAGTATGAGAAACATGTTTAAAATGTAAATGTGCTATGATTGAAATGACATCCTCAATTATGCACTCATGAATATTGATGATAGAATATGAAGGGTTTTCTTCAACATGATGTATATCTTGAATTGGTAGGGTTTATGCATCCTTTTCTTGAATGAATGAAAGTAATCTGCTTATTGTATCTTGAATTGGTAGGCTAAGGCATCCTTTTCTTGTATTCATGAATGTGATCATTAATGAAGTATCTTTAGTTGGTAGGCTTAGGCTTCCTCTCTTGTGAAATGAATGCGTATTGACTTAATAATCATGGAATTGGTAGACCTAATTTTGGTATCCCTTTCATAAATGACGAATGGATGTAATGATAATCTAGAATTGGTAGACCTAATGTTGGTAGCCCTTTCTTAAATGAATGATGATGTATTATAGGCTATGACATGAACCGGTAGACCTAATGTTGGTAGACCTAATGTGGTGAGTCTAGAAACTAATGTGATGATAAACCTTGAAGTCGTACACCTAATGTTTGTGGCCCTTTCATGTGTGAAATGATGAGCCTTGTATCGGTTGGCCCAATGTTGATGGCGCCCTTCTTGGAAAGTCAATGAGCTATCATTAATGTACCTTGAATCGGTAGACCTAATGGTGGTGGCCCTTTCTTATAAATTCACTTTGGGTCGGTAGGCCTAGTATTGGTGGCCCTCTCAAGTAAAATGATGTTAATGAAAATGAACTACTTTATGGGAATGGAGGCTAAGCACCGAAAGGATATGGTTAGATGGAAGTTCTACATATGTTAGGCCGGATTTCAATGAACATCTTTCATATCCCATAACTAGGTGCCCACATAGGATATTAGCTAGTTATTTCAATCTACGCTAAAATGTTACCGGTCCTACCTTAGGAAAGTAGACCACCTCTTTACGATCTTTACGGTGTGGGGCTATATGACATCATGTATCCATGATGAGCTCTCATTTTCTATGTCGGTTAATGCCTATTCCCATCATGTGAGATGTGCATTATGGTTTCTTGAGAAGTTCTATGAAGTGCGGGTGGTAGTATGTGATGCCATCCATGCATCGCACGAGTATGCTTTGAGAGTGTTATAGTGAGTTCTCTAATGTCTTATTGACTAATGAATGAATGTGCTCTTATGAAGAAGTTAATGAGAATGATGATCTAATGTCTATTGATTGAAGGTGCCCTAAATGAAGCTAATGAAGAATGCTGACTCTTATATGATATAATGTGATGATGCATGCTATACTTGGTGGTATTATGAGTTACTTTCTTGTTATGACTTATTGTATATGAATGTGCCTTGCCTATGGTGACTTCAACAGAGTACTTAGTGTGAGTAGTAGTATGGGATGCTACCTGCATTTTGCGCAAGTATGACTTAGGGTTGTCTTAGGTAATGGTCCTTATGTGATGATATGACTTATGAGATGTTTATCTCTCTTATGCTTGAGTATTGTGTAAATATGGAAAAGATTTTGGAATGGTAAGTTTAATTTTGGTGATCTTAAGGTGGTACTTTAGTGTGGATGATGGTATGGGACGCTAACAATACATTGCACAAGGTATAGCTTGAGGGTCACTTGAGATGAAGGCTTAATGTGAAGGTAATTGTTTATATATTGATTATGTTTCTAATATGATGAAATGACTTGTATGTTGGTTACGTTTGTATAATATGCCTCTTATGTTTATGCTCATGAAGTTTTATCAAAATGGCATACAAGCATGGCTTTCAAATAAAATATTTGTTTTAAGCATGGTTTTTGCGTGGCTTCCATACTTAGTACTTAATTGTGTTAACCCATATTTCTCCATTTTTACCAAAGTGTAGGGTTGTGGAGATTTGGTGTTCTTTACTTGATGAATAGGTTTCTAAGGAGCTTGGAGATGAAGACTTGGTGAGTCCTGATAGTTTTGAGGACAAAAACCACTATGTTCCCTTTATGTCTTTCATTGTATGTTTAGAGTTTTATGTGGGCTATGTACGAAAGTTGTATTCAAAGTATTAGATGGTTCAAGACATGGTATAGAGAGTCTTCCGCTTGCTTTTTTGAGAAAAGTATATCTATTGTAAAGAAAGTTTTAAAATCCTCGTTATTTTCCTATGCTCTTATGTTCAAGAATGCTATGAGGCTTGTATGGGACCCATTCGGGGTCAAGTTCACCGTGTCACGTCTAGAGGGTAGCCTTGGGTCGTGACAAAATCCTTCCAGGAACCTTCTGTAATAGTCAGCTAAACCCAAGAAACTTTTGATATCTGTAGGAGAGGTAGGTCAGGGCCATCGTTTCACTGCTTCTGTTTTCTGAGCATCCACTCGAATCCTTTCGCTCGACACAATATGAACAAGGAAAGAAAATGACTGCAACCAAAACTAACATTTGTTGAACGTAGGGAATAAGTTGCGATCTTTGAGAGTTTGCAGAACAACCCTCAAATGACTCACATGTTCTTCCTCATTCCTAGAATAAATGAGCATATCATCAATAAAGACTATAACGAACAAGTCTAAGTACTGCTTGAACACCCTATTCATCAGATCCATGAAAGCTACATGAGCATTGGTTAGTCCAAATGACATAACTACAAATTCATAATGACCATGCTGAGTTCTGAAGGCTGTTTTTGGAATATCACTATCTCTGACACTGAGCATATAATGGGGATGAAATCGTTTTGGAGAACCTTGGCGCTGTGTTTGAGATCTCCAAAGGAGCCTAGGAGGGATGTTCAGGATTTATCATTCTTTAGTAGAGAATAAAATGAGATTCCAGATGTTAAGGAACAAGAAACAATGAGAAGAATTGTTAGGAGGTCGCTAGTATATGTCCCCTATTTCTCCTCCCTTTTAGCTTTTGATATTGGGTGGTTGTTAGCCAGCTCAGGCCTTGTATAAATAATTAGATTTTAGTTTTTTTATGAGTCAAAGTATACCCTAGGAATAACATTACGTATAGAATCCTGAAAGGGCCTACACATGTCACTTATCATGCATCATACAAGGTAATAGATATAAATAGAGTTCAGAAGAGTATTTTATATCATAAAAGAGATTGACAAAGAGGAAGTCTAACATAGTCTCAAAAATTCATCTAATACATCAAAAGAAGTGGTTGGGACGTAACCCATACACCACAAACAATGTTTGAAAACTTAAATAAAGAAAACTATAAAAGTGTCTCGGTCCTTGAAACATGAGGTCTCACAATTTTCAAAGCATGCATATATTTATAAATCCTTAGTTCATAGTTCATAGTTCATAATTTTCATCATATTTTCATAGTTAAAATAATGGATCATACACATTCCTTTGAATTCAACTCGAAAACATGTAATTACATCAATTCATGCAATAGAAGATAGGAAATAAACAATTAGATCATATCTGAGAAGAACCCATCAAGATTGAATAAAACCCTAACTTTGAATCGACAATTGAACTTGTAAAATTGGAAGATCTTGGGAACCCGACGGAGGAAAGGACTGCATTGGTGAATACTAACATAAGTTAGTGATCAAGGCCTACGGGCTATGGTGAATTTGAGATCTTGAAGTGAAACCCTAGCTTCTTCTTCGTTAGGTTTAAAGAGAACTTTGGGGAAGAACTTGGAGGGGATTTGGGATTTAGGAAAATGATTTTAGAATGGGTAGTTTTAGGACATAAAATACTTGTATATGTCTTAGAATAGAGGTAAAAAACGACATAGCTTAGGTACTAGACGCAAAAGAAAGGACTAAAATAGCCCTAAGTTAAAAAGCTGGCGGGACCCCTGTGTAGAGGCCTTCACAGTCTGTGAAGGGGATCCTAAACAGGAGGGGGAATTTATGATTTCAAGGCGATCACCACGGCCGAGTAAATGGACCGCTTACCCTTTTACGGTCAGTTTAGGCCTCCGTGAAGAAGGGGGACTGGTTTACAGTTGGGGTAAGAGGTCGTGGACCTTTTCATGGTTTGGTAACCTATCTGTTAAACCCACCACTCGATATGTTGGCCTCATTTTTTACCCGCTTTGTATTAAAGTTTTTTTGATTCTCCACAATTTGAATAAGTATTAACTGAAAAACTGAAGTATAAAAATTGTATCTTTTTGTCACAACGAACCAACCGGGCCATGCGGGCACCTACTCTAACACCTATGTAGGCGAACCCTCGATTCCCAATTGTTTTTAAAATACGGAAAATTAAGAAACTATAGATAAAAGGAAATTCATGGAGATTTTTATAAAATAAAGAGTTTAAAACGGTTCAAAGTTAAGACTTGTAAAGTAATTAACACCCCAAGGAATCTAGTGTAAGAAAGTACAAGAGCTTCTAAGATTACAAAGTATAAACATTATAACAATGACGCAACTCCCACCACATGGAAGGAAAAATAGAAGCTTTTGGAGATTGTCGTCGTCATCACCTATGAAACATCACTAACCCTGCAACTAGACTATGCCCAAAAGGCATAGCAAGAGTAGTGTCAGTACAAACCACACGTACTGGTAGGCATCATTGGTCAATCCAATACCCACCACATAATATAAGGAATAGACTAGCAAGAAGCATGCAATAAGACTGATCATTCCTCCACCTTTATGTTTTCCCGCCTGCACTATTTTCTAGTTAGTCTAAAAATACACTAGTACACTTGACTTTAATCCTTTAAACATTCCATTCTTGATCATAGCTTAACCATTCTAGTTCTTATAGGAGTTTTCCGTATTTAACCACTACCAACTCGGCCAACATCTTACGACCTACCCCTTACCCCTTTCGCATCTCCACTCAACCCTTGACCCCATGCTACGGTCTATTGAGGCTTGTTAACCGTTTCAATACTACTCCCCTTCCAGGGAAGTACCCAACTATTAACATTTACACCATATCACGACCCCAATTCTCAACGACAATACACATGACCACCTCTCTAAAATAAGGCATAGTAACACCTGGACCCTTGGTCTGCACATACCATACCGCATCCCATTTAAGGTCTGACTATTCAAAGTTCATTCAATAACGAGATATACCCAATTACCTTACAACACTGCAAACTCTCATATATACATAGAATCTTCCAATCCAGTTATCAACTCAAGAGTAACATACAATTCCACATTATCATTAAAATATAGATACGAAATATCAATCACAAATGGTTCTCTCATGGAACCCAAGATACGCTCAAATTACACCTCTATTAAAGAACTATAAGTGGTCGTCATCAAATAAAGAACCCAACTTGTAGGTTGGGGTCGATTCCACGAGGAATGCAATCCAGACTTAAACTTAACTCACTATTATATTTGTTTGGTCAACTTATTTCTGAGACAAGTAAATAAAGGGGGGGATTTGTAAACAAATAATTGATTGTTGTGTATGTGTTCCCCATAAGCTCTTAATGCGGTAATCCTAATAATAGTAATCCTTTCCTAGAGTTTTGCATACAATGTTTGTAAGATAGGTATCCCAAAGTGATTGGTCCTCCAAATAGGGAATTTCACCCTCACCTTGGTCCGGCTATGTGTGTATACTTTACTAACCCTTACCTTTACCACAGATTAGACATCACATCAATGTATGACTTAGTTTTCACCCTCGTATCAATTGACATTAGACTATTAGATAGCATCCACTAAATCTCTGTTGATAATTCATTTCTTGTTAACTACCTCGTTGGTCTGGCAAGTAGCAACAAGGCGAGTACTAACACGTGCACTCGTTAAAAAGACTTCTAAGCGAAAGAATTACCAATACATGCATAAACACTATTCAAGAATTACTTAATTATTATTCATACGTTGTTAATTGCTTATGGTTCGCACAATCCTAGTTGTGGATTTAGCTACTCATGCTTGAAAGAACACAATTCATGTTTTGATAAGAAGAATTCATGAACTTACGAATAGAGTAGAAGAAATCTGAAATCTCCAATTGAATTTCAAAGTCAAAAGCTTGTAAAACGAAATCCAGAAATCAAATTGCTAAAGTTGAAAGTTAATTCCACCAAAACCAAGAACTAAAATTAAACAATAATGTCTAACCCCAAAAACGAGGTTTACATACCCTATTTATAGGAATACATGTCCTGAACAGAAAGGAAACAAAATAAGAAACTAATGATCTGGAACGCGACATCAATCTACGACTCGACCTATGGTCCATAGGTCCCCTTCCATTGGTCAGCACTAAGAACTTTTCAGCAGAGGCTGGAACGTTCACTCTCATATCAACAACGATGAACGTGCAGGACAGACCATTTGTAGACCTACGGTCTGAGGGTTCTCTTTTGTGGCTCCATACTTAGGATTTTCATCAGGTACTAAAACATCAACTCTCTGAACACCTTCGACGGATGTGCACGACGACCCGTGGGTCGACCTATGTTTCGTGGATCGCTCCGTAGTTCCGCACTTGGTCAGAATTCCCAGATGATCCATCCATGCCTACCCATTGACGGACCGTAAGAGGAACTACGGTCGGTAGGTCACTCTGTGGGTGGATATTCGTGAATATTTTTAGTTGTTATCTCACTCAACCACGTCCAAGCCTACTTCCTGCAAGTATACCACATAAAACATTATTTCCAATACGAAATGGCCTCAGAGACACACAACTCTTAAGTGAAATGTATCAAAAATATCGTAAACTTAGGATATATCAACACCCTCAACTTAAACTTGTTGTTTTTCCTCAAGAAACACACTAACACTCTAAACGACACTTGTGTAGAAGCAGACATAGAAACTCAAGCAATCAGATGGCCATTTCAATCCATTTCATTTTATCAGTGCAAATATTTTCTATTAAACTCAACAAACCAACTCATACGGATCAAAACATAACATAGATCGACCAATAAACACCATAACATACAACATTCACAATCACCAAGGTATCAATTTTCGAGCAATGTAACTAGTGCCCTCACTTCAAAAGAAATCCTTTTTCACTCACAAGAGATATGACTTTCAAGTTTTAGGATTCATTCAACACTCACACTCAGAAGTGACTTCAAGTACAATTAGTGCTCAATACCTTAGGCTTGCCCTTATTTTCACTTCTTATACTCTCCAAACTAGTTGCTAGGATCACTATACGACTTTCTTAGCTTGTAACGTAGGCTCAGGGTGAGGTGTGGTACATTTGGGTAATTGTTTGTGACTTTCTACCCTCTTTGACATTACATTGGTTTTTTTCCTCTTTTCTCAACCTATTTTTGACATCATTTCATTTCACTTTCTTTCCCATGACTCTTTTCAACATAGATGTGACATTTCACTTTGTGGCTCTTATTTTTCACTTCTTTTTTGCTTTCACTATATTTTTCTTTACTTCTTTCAGAACTTTTGTTTATCATCTTTTTTTCTTTTGTACATAGTCACATCTTCTGCTTTTATGTTTCTCTCTTCAACACGCAACTCTTTTCATTCCTTTTTTTCTATAAATTTCCTTTTTCATAGCTACCCTCAACTTATGTGTTTAGGATGAGTTGAGGAGCACAATATTCGATGTCGGACCAGGGCCAAGTTCAAGGTAACTTTTGAATTGGCCACCCTAAACTTAGGATTTTTGCCTATGTCAAGGTCCACATGTCCAAGGAGGGACCGATGCCAAAATAATTATTTTAGGGAAGGTCAGTTAGGTGAATTGAAAGAAGTGAGCTATCTTAGGCTCAAACATTTGGATCGAAGGGAATATTGATTTCATTTGGTTAGATCATTTTAGGCTTTAGTGGACTAATTTGAACAAGAGCCTATGATCACTTCTCAACTTCTAGTCTATATTATCTTAGCAAGACCAACGGGGAAACTTCTAGATTGGCATACACTGTATGAATATTCAAGTTCGTCACACACAGTTGACACATTGTTTCATTATCATATTATTCGACTACCTAGTTCAAGTTTTAGCATAAGTCATGAGGTCAAATCGGTTCCTATCATGTCACATTGAGATCCAGCACATTCGACTTATCAATCCTAAAGATCTAACACATTTCATCATTCTTGGAAATGTATCATTTTTTCATATTGTTTATGCCATCGTGCTTTCATTTTTCTACTTACTCCTACCCATACATTCCTAAACATGCCGGTTAAATAGAAATTAAAATAGTCTCTTGGGGGAAAAGAACACAGGCAAGAAAACTACTAGAGAGGATTATGAGTTGGGTTACTCAGACTTCACCCTATCACTCACAATCCATTTAGCCCACCCCCAACAAAATAAAGTGCAATTATCCCCAACGCACAAAAAAATAAAAAATTAAGGATAAGGTAAAGCAAACCTGTGGCGCATATGCGGTGGAGACCACTCAAGAAGCGGGTGGGTCCAGTTTCCCGGAGCCAAATGTATCAACACTCAGAATGCCATCAGTAGCGCTCCCATCACAGAACTCTCAGTAGTGCTCATATGAAATCTCTCAGCACCCTCAGTAGTGCTCACTATGGTGGATGGGCCAACACCTACCTCCCTGGCCTGCATCTGTCTCATCTCATCCTCTCGTAACGATGCCCTCGTGGCCTTCTCCAACTGTTGGTGCTCCTTCGTTCTTAATATCTGGGCCGTAGCATCATCAGAAGAACAATCGGAGTGGGGGCACTTCCCAGCAGCACGGGAAGAGTCTAGTGGTGGCATGGAATTACCAAATAAGGCAGACATCCCCACAGTGTCATCTACCTTTGTAGGGGCACTCTCTGGTGCAAACTTGTGTACTTCTGGCCTACAGAGCTGACTTACTATTCATAAACAGGGTCTCCTAGGTTAGTTTTGTGCCAGGTTTCAGTTTGTTAATTTTTTCATGCCTTTTCTATCAACAATTACAAACAACTTAGACCTACACATGCATTTCAATAAGTAATTTGGTTGTAAATCATCCTTAGCATTCCAATTTCACAAAAATTTAAAGATTATCACACCGAAACCTATGAAGCCTAAATCAAAAGTTCCAATTCGACCTACTAACTTGTAATTTTCGGTTTTATTAACTACACACTCACATACCATCAGACCAAGGGTGTTTGTTGCATACAATTTAACATTCGAACATGAAATTTACAATCCAAGGTCAAGTACCAACTTCGTGACTTCATGATACAAACAATAAACATTGAATTTTATGTTAGGGTGAAGTCTTTTACCTTACAAGTAATTGAAGTGGGTGAGTGGGATGCTGAAATAATCTCCTTACACCTTTGCTAAACCTTTGACACCGAACCTGGACTTGGAGATCGCTTTGGGGAGAAGGTGGGTGATTCGGCAGAGAAAAGGATGGCTATGGGATTAGGGGGAATGAATGTGGGAGTGATATGGGGGATTGATGGTTGATTTTGGGTATTTGGAGGTTTCAAAAATGGTTGGGAGGGATACTTGAATGTGGGGGAGTTTTTTTAAAATGAAGGTGTTTTATTTAAAAGGGGGTCCGGGTCGGGTCAGGCAAACATTAATTTTGGACCGGCGAGACCGCGTCCACGGTCCGTGGGTCAACCTACGGATCGTAGGTCACTCTGACACTTAGAAAATTCAGAACACTTACCTGGTCTACGAGCGCCATTCACTGTCTGTGGATGGACCAACAGACCTTCAATGGGGTAGACCACTGAACAACTATTTTTCTACAGATTTTTCCTTTCGACCCTGCACACGTAGCAAACATTAGGACATTCATTTTAAATTTTCTGGACAATTTTTAGACACGGACTGTAACATCCCTCAAAATGAAGTAGGATAAAGTAGAGCCTCACATGGGTTTTATGCATTATTAACTCTTTTACGTGTTGGTTTGTTCTAGTATGTTGTTCATGTTTTTATGTGTTGTTTGGAGTCTAAAAACAGTGGAGGGGACCCTAGTGTCTTAATAAATGTCTTTAGGGTCAAAACGTTCGATTACGACACCCCGGGACCACCCTAAGGGTCACCCCAACCCTTGGCCAAGCAAGCTGCCAAGGCAGCTTGCAAGTTGTTCTTGGAGGGAGTGGCTCCGCGTCGCGGACCTGCTCCACCAAGGGCCAAAGAGTGTCTCTGCAACGCGGAGACACAACGGACTCTACTGTCTCAGAATTTAATTTCTAGGAACTTGCGGGAACACCTCCGCGTCGCGAACTTGTTTCCCGATGAAATCTCCGAAAATAGAACTCAAGTTTGACTTGTTTAAATGGTCCAACTAAGTGAGGGGTACTTTGGGGAATTATTATAAACGGTTATTATACCTATTTTAGGGTATTTTAGTTGGTTAAAAACCCCTAAACCTAGAATTATACCCCATTCTTCAAAATGACCCTTCCCTCTCAAAAATAGATTCTCTCAAAACTCCATTGAAGACCTTGACGAAGCTCAAGCTAGAAGATGGATTTTCAACTGATTTCTTCTTCAATTTCATGGGTCTTCAATAATTAAGGTATGGTAACTCTTGATTCTTGAATAGCCTTTCATTCAGGGAGTTCTATCA
>JAJOOS010004159.1:0-23091 GCA_029582725.1 Solanum chiquidenum | reverse complement strand
GCTTCTGTGATGTCAAGCTTGCAAGATAATGGCAAGAATTTTGAGTTCAAACTGGATGAAGACTTCTAGAGTTTTTTTTTCTCTAGCATCACCTTGATGCTGAAAGATGGCATTTTTTTTGTGGTATTATTCATTAAAGATCATACTCTGTTAATAGTCCATACCTTATTCTGATCACTTTTAGAAGAGCAAATGATTGCCTTCACGTGAAGAAAAAGTAGGTGTATTTGTCAAACATGATGATTTTGGTAGTTAATGAGTATTGAGTAGACTTTGAAAACTATGTGAAACTAATTGGCCATACACTTGTTGCCAAGTAGGGGTAAAGGTATTGAAAATCATCTTTAGGTGGATTGGTTTAATCATCATTTGTTTTAACTTCATGTCCACTTTTAGTTATTGCTTTTTATCCATGTCATCATAAATATTCCTTTCCTTCAGACAAGATATGGGTCAGGGGAAGTGATATGCTAGCGTTTGGCCATAAATTTTCAAATATTATTTGGGTGAAAAGTTGGGTGAAATTTCACCATGTGTTTGGCCATAGTATTTGGGAAACATATTTCACTTTTTTAGAAAAATATAATTTATACCCATAAGTTTTAAAAACTATTAAAACTAGCCATAAGTTTGTATTACAAGTCAATTGAATATTCGTTGCAACAAATAACAAGTAGTGTCCATGACACTAAAGCAATGTGGTAGTTTGGAGTGAGTGCAACAAGCATCATTTCATACATCGTGAAGTAGACAAAGCACATGACTTTGTTACCCTGAGCCGATTGTTCATCATTTTCATCAACAACCATATCAACACTTTCATATTCACCGAATATTTCATCACTATTTTCGTGTTCACGTAAAAAATTATGTAATACAACGCAAACAACTACTATAGAGGGTGTTTTTGTAAAAGATAAAAGTTTGGTGTAAAATTTCAATTTTTAAAAGATCCCAAATAATGAGATTTGGTCCAAATACTAGAAAAAACTAGTATTTGGGAATTTGGGATATTTGCCAAATAATGGCAAATTGCATGGACAAACACTATTTGCCAAATTTTTTCCCAAATATTACTTGGAAAATCTATTTCCCAAATATTTCTTTTGCATGGAATTTTGTTTTTGTCCTTTCATTTTAACCATAGTGTGATTGATTGTGCTATAGACCATTCACATATCAGTGTGGTTTCCATTTTTGTAACTTAAGCTAGTACAGTGGTACTATTTGTTTTGTGTATTCACATTTTTTACAGTGGAAGGTGTTTTATGTCACATCATTGTAACAATGTGTTTAGATTTTTTGAAGCTTTAAGGTGATCACCTACCACAAGGGCAACCATGAGTCCATGACATAATAATCAATGAAGTGAGTACAAATCTTAAAGATCAAGATTCAAATCTTAGTTGAGAAAAATAATTGAATAAACACTACATTTTTTATTCCATGCGTGACACTGTTTGATTTGTTATGGAGTTTTAAAAAGGTGATGTAGATCTATTCTTAAACTGTGTGTGAATGTCACTATAAATTATTTCATTAAAAATAGTACCTAAAATCTTCAAGTTGTAGGAGAAATGTAAAAAGACTTGGTTGCCACAAGACCACATCCTATGAGAAATGCCATTCTGGTCCACTACTTTGCCACTATATTTGCACATCCATGATCCATCATTATCTTCTGAAGATATATTTCACAAAGAAGGGAAAATAGTTCCATGCTTCATCCCACTTGTCAACAGTCTGAATCATCACTTGTGCACACTCCACATGCTACAAAAATTTAAAAAACAAAATAAAAAAAAGTTGGTGATTTGAGATAATGCAAGAATCATCCCTCCCACCAACCATTATTTTCCAAAAATATATATAATATGTATAGAGAGTGGGTGGGGTGGAGGCAGTGGCAGAGCCAGAATTTTGATTAAGGGATGTCAAACTATAAAGAAGTAAATCGCATAGAAGTCAAGGAGTGTCAATATGTAATATATATATATATACATAAAAATTATTTCTACTCTAGCTACATAATGTAATTTTCCGACGATGAGTTAGTCAGATTATCTTGACATACACTCCCTCTGTTTATTAATTTATGTGATGTTATTTGATTTAACACGAAATTTAAGAAAAAAATAAAAACGATCTAAAATAAATCATAAATATGATACTATTTTGAAATCGAATAAAAAGAAAAATATATCACGTAAATCTAGAAAGAAAGTGAGTATGAAAATTATTTACATTATTCATGTGACCAAAAATGATAATCTTGGTAGAAGGATTTTGGGAGGGGGGGGGGATCAAGAGATGGCCCCACATGGAGTGTTTCAACTTTGAAGCTACCCCTCCTTTTTAACCAGAAAATTATACACTAAAGTACAGACATAGAGAGATAAAGACGCCATTTTTTTTATTTGTTGAAATGAATTCCTAATCTCTTTGAGACAAAGACACAATAACAGATTATTGTTTGTTTACCTTTTCATCTTTATATTTTAGGGTGACATAACATCATATTTCTGACATATCCAGTTGTTAGTTGTCCTAAACAAACCCTATTTCATAAACATTAAATTAAGTCAATCCAACATCTAATTAACAAATTCAATTAATTACCAACAAACCCAAAAAAATAATAATCTAACAACACATGAGAAGTCCAACTTAATTATTTGTGAATATTAAAGTTAAACATCTCCATCTAAGCTTATATTATGATTATGATTATTATTACTCTAACACTTAGCATGTGCAAACTCTAATGACTTCCTATACAAAATATCTAACTGCATAATTGATGGCCTTTTTTACTTTTAACCTTTTCTTAAATTTCAACTTAGAAGCCAAAACATAGCTTCTATTTTTGAGAAAAACACTAAACAACAAACTGCCAAAAACACAAACTTTTTTGAAAAAAAAAAAAACATTTTTTTTTTGAAAAGTGAAATAGAGTAAAAGAGAAAGAAAGAAGTAAGCTTTGGAACTTGGCAAATATGTTCTAAAATAGTTACTACCCACCAAGGATAAGTCTACATGCATACATTATAGGGAAAAAGGATAAATATATCCTTGAATTATCGTAAATGGTATGTAAATACCCTTCGTTATACTTTTAGGACACCGATGCCCTTACCGTTTAATTTTTGGAGTGTATATACCCTTTGGACTAACGGAAGGACACGTGTCATGATCTAAACGGTCTATCCAAAATTTATTTAATTTTTATCCATAATTAAAAAATTGACCTAATTAAATAAAAACCCGCCCATATAATTTAAGACCTGCCCCAAATTATAACCCCAAACCCCAATAGACAGACTATCTTCTCGATCTTTTCCTTCCTAACAGAGAAGGTTATAGCTTCTTCTTTTTTAAGTTAAATTTCTCGATCTTCTCCTTCCTAACATAGATTGTTATAGTTTTTTTTTTAAAAGTTAAATTTCATATTAATTGCTACCCTAATTTAATACAATTCTCATCAACAAAGTAAGATCCACTAATCTTTTTTAGACAAAATAAATGACACAGACAAAAACTCTTTGAATGTATGAGTAGAACTTTGGGGGTTTCTCAGTTGATGGAAATGAGATTGATTTTTTCTTGTTTACGGAGTGTCCTCTTGGTCGTCATCATTGAAGCTTTGTAAAGAGAGCTAGAGGTATGCTCGGCTGCTCGCCGGAGTTGTTGGAACAGTGGTGTGGGAGAGATGGGTGCGTGGTGGCCGAAGGGTTGCAACCTCGTTGATTTCGCCAGATCGCCGGATGCTGGGTTTGTAGCAGTTAGAGGTGGCATTGTTTGTGGAACTTCCCCGGAGAAGATGGAGTTGCGGTGCAGTCTTTGGTTGCTGGAACTTGAGAAGAAAGGGAAAATTAGATTTATTTGCGGGTGGGTCTTAAAATTATTTGGTGGGTTTTTAATTATTCGGGTCAATTTTTTAATTGTGGGTAAAAATTAAATTAATTTTGGATAGGCCGTTAAGATCGTGACACGTGTCTTTCCGTTAGTTCAAAGGGTATATACACTCCAAAAATTAGACGGTAAGGGCATCAGTGTCCTAAAAGTATAACGAAGGGTATTTACATACCATTTACGATAGTTCGAGGATATATTTGTTCCTTTTTACTTGTCCTCCGTTCCTTTTTACTTGCCATTATTGTCTTTTTCAAAGTCAAACAATAAGAAAAAAAATTGTAATTTATAGTACTTTCGATTTAATTTTTGAATATCTAGATTCAGATTTTAAAATATCAAATTAACTTATAAGTTAGTCAAATTAATTCTGAAAAAGTGAAATACAAAAATTATTTTGAAAGAGAAAAAGTATATACATATTTGCCCTCATTAGGAAAAAAAAGTGGGGATGGAAAAGTAGGGTTTTCATACCTAAAGCAACATGATCACTAGCAGGCCAAACTTTGATAGGGATGTCACCATGTCATCTTCTCTACCTACTCCAAACCACTATCAAATTTATATAATTTATTTTGTTTATGTCCAAATGTTTTTTTTTGTAAGGAATCAATGCAAGAGAGAGCAAAGTTGGTGAGAAACAAAGTTAATTATAGTTCACGCGCGTGATTTTAACTTTATGAGTTTTGAATTTTATAATGATGATTTTAATTAATTTTAATTTTTTTATGTATTTGATGAATTAATAAAAATATATAATTCAAATAAAATTTATTAAGTTTAGCTAAATTCACAAGCAGGTTACTAGCTTCGTTCCTGAATATCTAGCTATAAGACATTAGAATTAAATAGACACGATATATTAAGCTTTAGCTATATAATAGGAGATTCGAAAACGGGTAGATCTGTTATGCATAATTTATCTGTTTTAATAATGTGACATCGATACAATTTTTACTATTAACCTAAGAATATTAAAATTACTAGTCAACAAGTGATTGGTTATCATTATGGTTTAAATAGTACTTATTCCATTTATAATTAAGCATGGTTCCTAGCTGTTACTTTTTTTCTTTTTTTTTTTCTGATACGCTGTTTGAAGTTTTGATTAAATTTGAATAGTGTATCACGGGATTCATTCAGAAGTGAAGCTTCCAATAAGATTTCATATTTAGGGTTCGAACTCTAAACATCTAATTAAGTGTGAAATCAGAGACAAACCCAAAAATTAAAAATTTCGAATGCACCAATATTAAGCTAAAAAAAAAGTTCTACTTGGGATATATAGAACCCTGGTCACATGGCTGTGGCCTGTGTGCTTAAACATGTACCAGCGGTAGAAAGCTTTCCATGGGCCACTGGTAATTATATTTAATTTCTGCCACTATATATGACTATTTTAGAAATTAACGAATGCATATACATCCTAAATATACACATATAAGTCCGCTTCAATGTGAAAGAGTTTTACCGGTGGACCACAATTCATATCGATTACTAGCTACTACTTGTTTGATGCATACCTAGTTTTCTGTGGAGTGGGCCATGGGATTTGGTGCACTACATATATAGTGCACAAATGACAAATCTATGACTTTTTCCTATTTTTTGCTCTTCACTTTTCTTAATTTGTTATAAATCAAAAGGAAGAATAAGACAACTTTAAATGTTTATTTGCACTATATTTGATTTTTGGCTACTCATGTGTTTGGATTAAACACTTTTATTACAATTACTAATTTGTATTTTGTGATGGTTGAGAAGGCTTTTTCACATCTTAATTTAGATCCTAAAATGTACATTGAATTAGACAGTGAGATAAGATTGATAATGCCCATATATGATGCCCATTTTATACACACTAAAAACAACTAAAATGACATTAGGTCACTTTCACCTTCAAAAATCCATACAAAAATTTAAGTTTTGTGCATTGACGTAGAGTAAAATATATTTATACAGTTAAATAATATATAATTGTAGATTTAGTTGATATTAGAAAAAAACAGTTTTTGAAGTTTTCATGAAAAATAGTTTTTCGAATTTGAAGTGGTGTATGGATATGTATTTTACTTGAAAAAAAATGAAGATTCGTGAGTGAAAGCTGTAAAATTTTAATTTAGTTTTTGAAATTTGAAATAAAATTTCAAAATCGACCATATTCCATTACAAACATTTTTTTAAAGAAAAAATCTACTTTCAAAATTTATCGCCAGACGGAAGCTTAAATCATTTATCAAATAATTAATTTCTTGATAATTTGATAAATATCATACATTGAGATTCACTTAATCGTCTCTCTGTTCCTTTTTAATTGTCATGTATACTAAAAATACATGTTCCAAAATTGTTGTCAATTTAACATCAAGAGAAAATTAATTATCTTTTTTCAACTTTGCCCTTAACATTAATTATCCTAGAACTAAAAAACACAAATATAAATAAAGATTAATAAATTAATTAGAGATATATTGGTCAAACAATACTCTTTATTAATTCTTTTTATGAAAAATTATATCAAACTTTATATCATGACAACTAAAAAGGAACGGAAGGAAAGAAGGAGTAACATGAAATAAAACAATAATATACAATTAAAAAAGAGGATGTTGAACTAATATTCTTCATTTTTTAACAACTTCATTGAGTTTGACATTCGCATTTTCTAACCAACCACATCTCACCTACATATTTTAACTCTATCGACTTGTCTATTAACCAAAAATAGAGCCACAAAAATGGAAAATAAAAAAGAAGAACAAGAACCCCTATTGTCTAGCTATCTATAGCCATGCCAAAACCTGCCTCTTATCTTACAAAAAGTAGAGTCTCAAGAAAATCTCAAAATCTTTTAATTTGTTGAAGAGCAAAGAGTGATGTCATAATGGAGGTATCTGTGGAGTGCAACCTTTGGGACAGTGTTTTGGAGATAACTAAGGTAGCCCAAGAAAAAGGTGGTGATCCATTTGTGTGGGCAATTCAAGTTTCTTCATGTCTTAGTTCATCAGGGGTATCTTTGCCCTCTTTTGAGTTTGCCAATTTCTTGGTATCTCACATTTGTTGGGAAAACAATTTGCCTATAGCATGGAAGTTCTTGGAAAAGGCTTTGGTTCTCAAGATTGTCTCCCCCATCATTGTTTTTCCTCTGCTTTCCAGCAGGTTTGTTGTTTTTATTGTCTTTTAGTTCCCAATTTGTTGATTCTTGAGTGCATTTCTATAAAGATTGAATCTTTAGCTTTCTTGGGTTGTTTATTTGAAGAAATGCATTGTTTTAACAAATGTAGCAAGGTCAATATAGGTTTTTGAGAAGCTTTGTTAGATGATGAGTCCTGTTGTCGGAGCCAGGATTTTCATTAAGCGGTTCAAAATACATCTACTATATATACCTAAAAATTAAACCATGTTTAAACAGTGTAATTTCCCCCCAAGGAAGGTTCTGATGAACCCCTTGTTCCTACCTGAATCCTCTGCCCCTGCTGTTGTTAATGTAAACTTGTGTCTGTCTACTTGTGTTGTGTGTTGCTTCTAGTTATTCATAGGCGTATTTAATGTATGACAAAATGGGGAAAATGCAATCTTTAGTTGATGTGGATTTAGACAACGTGTGCCTTCATTATTGTAATGTACTATTTGTCAGTTTGTAACAAAATTTCTATTTGTTCTCTCTTTCTACTGAAGAAAAAATCATTTTCCTAGGTCTTTGGCATAATCTTGTTGACTATTTTGGTCTGGATCTTTATGTTCTGAAAGTAACTTAACCATGTTTTGAGCTTTTCCAGAGTGTAGTATTAACAATAACGAGCTTGCAATTGGTTTACAGCTTCCTTTTGCTTCCTTTATGTTGTTTTTGAACTATGTGCAAGCTTGCAAACCACCTCTCTGTTGTGGATCACGATGAAATGAAATGAATACTTATGGGGATTTTAATGGACATTTTACAGTATTTATCTTTTACTTGTCCAGGTGCTTCAGTTCCAAATATCTTGTTTTAATCTTTCATCTTTTATTATGTCTTTACATGCAACTTGGAAACAAATTTTGGCCTTAAATATGTGTTTATGATGTTTTGTTGGCATTGTAGAGTTCCCGTCGGCACTTTTGCTATCTTCATCATAATCCAGCTTCTTGTTTTCTCTTTTTGTTTGTGTGTGTTTGTATCTTAACTCTTACATTCACTTGCCTTTAATTTTTACAGGGTAATCCAAAATCGGCTCCTGAGGCCGGCGGCATTTAGGCTCTACATGGAACTCATGAGAAGACATATTTTCACTCTTAAAATCCATGTAAACATGCAAAGTTATCAGAAGTGAGTGCTTCTGTTAATGTCTCTTTGTGTCACATTCTTTTTAATGTTAGTATTTGCCATCCAAAACCTATGGCTCCTTCGCTCCATATGCTAATCCACTACTTTGGGATCTTTTGGCTTGGTAAGATTCAGAATGTTTACTTAAGAGGAAAGCCTAGGCAAGTTAGTTTAAGGCATGCCAGATGATATCAGAGACTTCTCATAGATCATTAAAACTAGACAACTTTTATTGTAGAGATTAAGAATATTTCAAGAGCAGGGAAAAGAATGATTGTTGTTTTTTGAAATTGTAGATTAAACCAATTGTATTTGCTTACATTTCACAAACTAGATGGTATGTATATTGGGCAATGTTGATTCTTGGGTGTGTCAGGGATTTAGGTCTTGAGGTGACTTTGAATTTACCTTCTATGGTAGAATCTTCCATAAGCCTTTTGTATTGTGTTCTCCCATCATTACAATGCATTCCACAATTGATTCATTCAATTGGCCTGATTCCAAAATAACGTTCTACATGCAGGATTGTGAATTTCTTGGATAGCATCCTCCATTTTACTGAGATATTTGGTGTGCATGCTGATGAACCTGGTGTTCTTGTTGTTGAGATTATCTTCTCACTTGTTTGGCAATTACTTGATGCATCATTGGACGATGAAGGGTTGCTCCAACTTACTCCAGAAAAGAAATCTAGATGGCCAACTAAGCCTGAAGATATGGAGATTGATGGCTGCATAGCTGATATGGAGAGAAATGAACAAAAAGAACGGTTGAAGAATTTGAATACTCTTCTGGCAATTGAGTTGATAGGGCAATTTTTACAAAACAAAGTAACTGCCAAGATTCTTTACTTGGCTCGCCAAAACATGTCAGAACTTTCTCTTCGCAATCTATTTCTGAACTCTACACATCGTTTCAAGTGTTATTTGATGTTTGTCTATGTTGAAAAGACTTAACAGTTTAGCTTTACCTTTGCACGTCAAGTTACAAGTTTTGTGAGTTAGCATTATCTCACGTGGCCTTGGATGCACTTACATGGAAAATAATGCAATCAATAATACCTTAATAAACTGCCACATATTTAACCTATGTGTCTCTTTAATGATAGTTTCAAATCATATGTACCTTGACTGCTCAAGCTTCATGTTGAGACTGCAAAATATCTATTCCTACTTCCTTGGAATGACTTTCTGTGGTTTCACTCTTATTGAAATATCCAACTAATATTGTTCCAAAACCTGTCAGGCCTGTGCATTGGGGAGATTTTGTTCAGCGTATACAATTACTAGCTGGAAATTCATCAGCATTGCAAAGTTCAAGCATAGTATCACCCAAGGCACTTCTTCAGCTGGCATCAGATGCTCACAATTTAAGCAAAGCAAATTCCTTACAAGAACATTATGTCAGAAGCACTTCACGATCTCTAGCTACTTGTGCTGGTCTTTGTTTTGGGAGTAGCCGTTCTTCGCTTTGGCATCCTCTAGATCTCTTCCTAGAAGATGCAATGGATGGTTCACAAGTTAATGCTACAAGCGCCATTGAAATTATTACTGGTGCAATCACTTTTTATGTCACATTTTCTGTGTCAATATAGAATTATAGATAACTGTACTAATTATTGATGTGTCTAATAGAAGGTGGTGCTTTACTTGTGCAGACTTAGTCAAGTCCCTACAAGCAATCAATGCTGCAACTTGGCATGAGACATTTTTAGGACTTTGGATGGCAGCTCTACGACTTGTTCAAAGGGTTAGCAATTTTTTTTTGCATTTAGTTTGTGCTTAATGTACTCATATTTACATTTCTCCAGCTTAATTTCTAAATCTAAACTTTATGGGCATCAAAGTAGTGGTGCATTATTGTCCTTATTTGTCATGTATGCTTCATGCGACAAATTCATCTAGAACTTTTCATAGATTCTCTAAATATTTTCATCTTTATCTTGGAAAAATAAAGAGTATTTTGTATGATGGTGCTGCAACATAGCTGAATAAACTATTTGGTAGAGAAAGACGAGAGAGCTTTAGACTAAATTTAGGCGATAAAGAGAATGAGGTTGATAGCAGAGTTTCAATAATTTTAGGAAGAAAGTACATTGGTCTGCTTACATGAAAGCACTTGCTTTTGGGCTTGTGTTAAGCCCAAGTGCCATATCTTTACAAATATTTTAGAATCTGATGCCGTAGCATAGCACCTATACAGTGCCTTACATGGATTATGGAGTTCCAGAGAAGCTAATGTCATTTGCAGAACATTTCTCTTTGGGCATTTATCAATGATAGATCTTTCTTAATTTTCTTAAATCCTAATTCACTTATTGTCTATTTATTTATTATACTATAAGCTCTTCACCAACTTTTGAAGAAGGCAAGTGTGAACCTGATTGTAGAAGCACTAGATTACCGAAGCTTGTCTTAGGACATAAGATATGTCTTATTCGTTTTCTCTCGGTGTTGAACTTCCCAGGAATGAAAGAAGATGTTTTCAAGGGTTACCTAAGCAATATTATTATTATCATGTTTTTTGTGGATGAGTCAAGTGCTGCCTAAACAGTTGCAGTAAGCAAGTTTGCAGTGAGGGAAATATGACTACATACCATGAGCACAATATTCGTTTCATTCAATATACTAAGATTATAAGATTTATTTCATGTGTAGTATAAAAACTTTTTATTTGTTTTTGATTAGTGTTGTTTTCAATTGTCTTAGGAGAGGGATCCAATTGAGGGCCCTGTACCTCGCCTAGATACTCGCTTGTGCATGTTGTTCTCTATCATAACACTTGTCATTGCCGATCTTATTGAGGAAGAGGAAAGTGAAGCATGTGATGAAATTGAATCCAGCATAGGCAGGCATATGAAAAAGCAGGTTGAAGGCACACGGCGTGGAGATGTAGTCTCTTGTTTACAGAATCTGGGTGATTATCAAAGCTTGCTAACTCCACCTCAGGCAGTCACTACTGCAGCCAACCAGGCTGCTGCTAAAGCTATGATGTTTAGATCAGGCGCCAACACTTCATACTTTGAGTGCATCAACATGAAGGATATGCCAACTAACTGTTGTAAGCACTCTCTTTTACGTGACTAAATGGAGCTTGAAAGTCTATGAAACCCCTGGGGTTCTACCCTTTTTTTCTTTTACTCTGTTAACTGTAACAGAAATTCAGAGAGGCAGGATTGATGGGTTTACTGGGTTTCTAACTATAGGCTTGGGAAATGGTTTGGTTTTTCTAGTTTTATGCATGTTTTAGGATCTAGAGAATAGTATATGTCAAAAGTGTGAGGAAAATAAGCTTTCAAATTTAGGTATAACTCAAAGTAATTTTTTTGATGAAGAGGTATAACTCAAAGTAATTTTTTTAATGAAGAGGTATAACTCAAAGTAATTGCATTAGTATAGATTAGAAGCAAGAGAAGAGTCAAATATTGGCAAGAAGATAGATTATGATATACATCATTATAGAGAACAAATGTTGTTGGAAATCTTTGACCTATACATAATAATATAAAATATATAGTCTGTCTATGTATAGCTATGTATAGCTGTGACCAAGAAATGGTGGTAGACTTGTAATGATCACAATTCTAGCTTGCCTGACGTGGGGCGTATAGAGTATGCTTTACATGTAATGGAAATTTATTGCAGATTCGGTTTTTTGTACCACTACTTGAGCCTATAATCATGTGTGTATATACAACAACAACATACCCAGTGTAATCCCACAAGTGGGGTCTGGGGAGGGTGGTGTGTACACTGCCTTACCCCTACCTTATGAATGTGGAGAAGTTGTTTCCGATAGACCCTCGACTCGAGTAAGCATATTAAAAATCAAGTTTGTCAAAGAAAATATAGTAGCGAAGAAGCCACGGTAAAAACAATTAAGAAGAGAACAAGTAGCAACCTATGTTACTCGTACTCTTCAAAAATGCCAACGGGTGCGTGTCGGATCCTCCAAAAGAAATGCATTCTTGGATGATCCGACACGGGTGCAACATTAAATTTGGAGAGTCCGAGCAACATAGGTAGCAACAACAAGTAATACGATAACTGAAAACAAGGAAACAACATGTAATACTAAAATCGGAGAATAAAATAGTAGGAAATTAATAATAACAATACTGATAAGAGAACTAGACAACGCTCAACTGTCTACTAACCTTTTACCCTAAATCTCGACCTCCATATCTTCCTATCAGGGTCATGTCCTCAGTAAGCTGCAAGTGTGCCACATCCTGTCTAATCACCTTTCCCAAGACTTCTTTAACCTACCTCTACCTCTCCTTATATCCCCTATACCAACCTCTCACACCTCCTCATTGGGGCATCTATATCAATAATCATGTGCATATATATGTACACTATTTTCTACTGATGTTGTGAAGTCATTGATGCTTTGGTAGAAGATTATACACTTTCCGATCTGTTGATCCAAGATAAAGGTTGTGTTAGATGTACAAGAATAGGCATTTTCTAATATTTTTGGCAATTGTTTAAACATTATTTGATAGATCATTTTGCTGAAAAGTTTACCATCTGACATTGTCTCTATCGGTGAACAAAATGCCTAACAATGCTCACTTTCTTGAAACCTTCATTTTAATGTGGTGATATGATGTAGAAAGATGTTATTATTGTATGTGGCTAGAGGTCAAGAATAGGTGAAAATGACACCAGTGAAGTGGATGTTGTGGTGGTCCAACATCTCTTGCAGAATTTGTTGTTTATTTATATTATGCTGTTGTTGTCTGATCACTTTAATCAAAGTTGAACTTTGGCCTTGCAGCTGGTAACCTGCATCACTTGATAGTTGAGGCATGCATTGCCAGAAATTTGCTGGACACTTCTGCTTATTTTTGGCCCGGTTACGTGAATGGACGCATGAACCAGTTACCACACAGTATGCCAACTCAAGTGCCTGGTTGGTCACCATTCATGAAGGGGGCTCCGTTGACTCCCACAATGATTAATGCTTTGGTTTCTGCTCCAGCTTCAAGGTATGCTTAGGTTAGCTTTACGCTGACAATTTTGTTCCCTAAATTGTCTAAATTTGAGTGATTAATTCAAGAAAAACCAAGTTTATGTTGTAACTTATCTGAGCGTTAAAACTCTGTAACAATTGGAGCTTGCAATACTGAAACAACAATTGGCTGTGTATATTTGTGGGAAGGCTGATTGTAGATTTATACATAGTTGTCCTCTTATCCTAGGCAATGACTCCTAACTGCAGAAAGACAGATAGTAGTCAAAATCTATTCTAGTTTTCCATGATGGTAGCCTGGTCTTCAGTTGCTTTTTTCTTTTCCTGAAGCCAGGTTTATCAGATGCTCTTTTTAATTGATTTAGCCAAGGGTAAAGCAACTTAATTTAAGCTCATGGATTTAATGGAAGTTTAGCAGAGCTTGAGAAGATTGTCGAGATGGCGGTCAAAGGAGCAGATGATGAGAAGATAGCTGCTGCTACCATTCTTTGTGGAGCCTCACTAATTCGTGGTTGGAATATACAGGTAATAAGCAAATAATTTGTTTCAGAAAATCTGTGAGTCAACTCTATAAGAGAGAGGAAATTCTTCCATTTAAAGCATTATGATCCTGATACCCATTACTAAAAGTATCATTAAATTGTTCTTGCGAAGAAATAATGTGATTCTTCCTTTTGGTTATGATCATGCAGGAACATACCGTCAATTTCATAACCAGATTATTGTCTCCTCCAGTTCCTACTGACTATTCTGGTAAAGATAGCCATTTAATAGGCTATGCTCCAATGTTAAATGTCTTACTCGTTGGAATAGCACCAGTGGACTGTGTTCAGATTTTCTCCCTTCACGGCATGGTATGTTTGTTAAGCTTGATATTGTTTCTTATATAAGATGAAAACAGTTTCTATGAATGATGATAAATTCATTTGCATGGTTACACTACTACACTTTCTAGACTGTTTTTTCTTGAGCTGAGGGTTTATCAGAAACAGCCTATCTACCTCTGAGGTAGGGGTAACATCTGCGTACACTCTACCTTGAACCCTCCCCAGACCCTACTTTGTGGGACTACACTGGGTATGTTGTTGTTGTTGAGGATGATGTTGGTTATACCACTAACTAATTGATAGGTTTCACTAAAATCCAGACCTAACTTACCATTTAGTATTAATTGGTTATATAAGAGTTGCAAGAGAAACAAAAGAACCAAGTTTTCTTAAGCAAAGGGCCTTCATCTCAATTGTGGGCCTCCATTAGATAAATCATTTTCATCTGGGAGATGTAGTCCATGCTCTCAGCTCATTATATGAACAAGTTGAGTTCTTTCTCTGTGATAGATCACTTGCTTGATTGGTTACTTTTTCCTTTCAAAAGTTTTAAGATAAGATTGAGCATTAGAGCAATGGTACACTTTCTCTCTCAAAGTCTTGGACTAGAACAGTCTTCTGAACGAGGTTTTCGTGCATGAACTTTCAAATACTATCATGCTGACATTGTATAGCATGACATAATGGGAGGCCTAAAAGCAGGTGTCAGCTACACCCTTTACTTTGTTCTTTTTTAACCTTTGAAACATAGTAATCCTAACTCTTTCTTTGTGTTCCACAAAATGCTGTAAAAAATTGGTAAGTTTGAGAAAATTCCAACAAGGAATTGGAGAACTTCAAAGTTTTCAGGAGAGAACATTTTAGATTTCTCTTCTCAACAGATTCTTGAAGTCAAAGAACAAATTAGCTAATCTGAAGTCTTACTTAACAAAAAAATGAAAGAACTTAAAGATTTATTAGATGTTTCTTTGTATTGTGGGAGGATATGTCACAACATTTATTATTTTCTTACAGTCAAGTTGTATTCAAGTAAATGTGAAAGGTAAGACATTTTCACAGCATCCTACTCTATCATTAACACGTCTTAGATGTCCGTAAATACTTCCGGTTAAATGGGAGAACTCATTTTCTCTCCATTTTTTATTTGAATGAGAAAAGAGGCATGAGTAATTTCTGAGTTTTGCATGCCTTATAAACTTCTGACTATTGATTTCTACTTTTTCAGGTCCCACAACTTGCTGCTTCATCAATGACAATATGTGAGGTATTTGGTTCATGTGCTCCCAATATCTCATGGACACTGACAACAGGAGAGGACATCTCAGTGCATGCTGTGTTTTCAAATGCCTTTGCTCTACTTCTAAAATTATGGAGGTTCAACCATCCACCTATTGAATATAGAGTTGGAGATGTGCCCCCGGTGGGATGCCAACTAACTCCCGAATACCTCCTACTAGTGAGGAATTCACATCTCATGTCTTCTGGAAACATGTTGAAGGACCCCAATAGAAGGAGACTAGCAACTGTTGCAAGTTCCTCATCCCCTAATCCAATATTTGTAGACTCATTTCCAAAATTGAGAGTTTGGTATAGGCAACATTTGGCATGTATAGCTTCAACTTTGTGTGGTCTTGTGAATGGGACTCTTGTCTGTCAAACGGTTGATGTTTTACTCAATATGATGTTCAAAAAGATTAGCGGGGAAAGTCAGAGTTTGATCTCCATAACATCTGGAAGTAGTAGCTCTTCTGGAACTGGAAGTGAGGATACTTCTCTGAGGCCTAAATTACCTGCTTGGGACATCCTAGAAGCCGTCCCTTTTGTGGTTGATGCTGCTCTAACAGCATGTGCCCATGGAAGACTTTCTCCTCGTGAACTGTGCACAGGTTAGTCAATGCATGTAATAGATGACTCTTTTATAGTACATCCTTTCAACCTTAGAATCTGCAGCTCCAAGATCATCCACTTGCATATCTCAGACTGAACTAATTAGCAATTATAATTTATTTGCACTTTTACAACATACATCTCTAGGATTTGATTCTAGTTGCTTCCCTGTAAATATGTTATAATTTATGTGTTAAAGCATGACTTCAAGGGGGACGAGAGTTAGGAATTTCAGGCACTTTGACGATGTCTTTAATTCTCATACAGACTCTAAAATCATGGTTCTACATTATCAAATAGTTACACATTCACAATTTCAGGTCTTAAAGATTTGGCTGATTTTCTTCCTGCATCGCTAGCAACCATTGTAAGCTACTTCTCTGCTGAGGTCACTCGTGGTGTTTGGAAATCAGTTTTTATGAATGGCACTGATTGGCCAAGTCCTGCTGCAAATCTCTCAAACGTTGAGGAACAGATCAAGAAAATTTTAGCAGCCACTGGTGTGGATGTTCCAAGCCTTGCTGCAGGTTTTTCCCCGTACTTACAGTGATTAAGAATGTTATTCTCTCTATTGAATAAAGCCACTTATGTTGCTTCATCTTCTTCTGAACCACACATAGACTAAGTTTGAAGCTAAATGCTTCCTCCATTCCAAGAAGAATGAAACAGTTACTAATTTGGGGAGTCATAAATTTTCTTTGAATACACTTTTGTAACCTTTTGTAACTAAAAAGTTTTTATTTCTTGTATTTTTTTCAATAGTTTTTTAATATGTATATTCTATTTCAAAATAAGATCAAGACACTGATGTCGGAATTTGTGCTGAAAATTAAATCTGATACTCCTGGTACTCCAAACTCAAACATTCTTTTTGGAAGTAAGGTAATATCTAAAACAAGAGTGACAAAAGATTCATGAAAAACATTTTTAAGCTAACAAAGGTATATGTGTCATTTCCTTCTTGCGAAACTTATGCTTAATTATATTTGATTCTGTAAGAACTGAAATCATCTCTATTGTCTAGGCTCAGAATCTTTTCTTCAACTTTTTGTACTTGATCATTGAATTCCAATTTGTTTTCCCAGGCGGCAGCTCTCCAGCAATTCTTCCACTGCCATTGGCTGCATTTGTCAGCCTTACTATAACATATAAACTTGATAAGGCTTCCCAGCGTTTTCTCAATCTGGCAGGCCCCGCTCTGGAATCACTTGCAGCTGGCTGCCCTTGGCCCTGCATGCCAATTGTGGCTTCTTTGTGGACCCAAAAGGCAAAAAGGTGGAGTGACTATCTCGTTTTCTCTGCATCTCGAACTGTCTTTCTTAATAACAACCATGCAGTCATTCAGCTTCTCAAAAGTTGCTTCAATGCCACCCTTGGTTTGAACTCTTCCTCCATATCAAGCAATGGTGGAATTGGTGCACTTCTCGGTCACGGATTTGGATCACATTTCTATGGTGGTATTTCTCCAGTTGCCCCAGGTATTCTGTATCTACGAGTTTACAGATCCATCAGAGATATCATGTTCTTGAGAGAAGAGATTGTTTCACTTCTGATGCAATCCATTAGTGATATAGCATGCAGTGACCTTCCAAGACAACGATTGAACAAACTGAAGATACCCAAAAATGGAAAGAAATTTGGAAATGTGTCCCTTGCTGCAACAATGACAAGGGTGAAACTAGCTGCCTTGCTTGGTGCTTCTTTATTATGGTTATCTGGTGGATCGGGGCTGGTGCAGTCATTAATAAAAGAGACTCTTCCCTCTTGGTTCTTATCTGTTAACAGCTCTAATCAAGAAGGTGACAAGGGTGATCTAGTTCCAATGCTCAAAGGGTATGCACTGGCATACTTTGCAGTACTGTGTGGGGCATTTGCGAGTGGTGTGGACTCGTTGTCCATGGCATCAAAGCGACGTCCAAAAATCATTGGGCGTCATGTTGAATTCATAGCCAGTGTCCTGGATGGCAAAATATCACTTGGTTGTGATCCATCTACTTGGCACGCCTATGTATCGGGATTTGTGAGTCTGATGGTAGGTTGTACACCAACTTGGGTGTATGAAGTGGATGCAGAGTTGTTAAAGAGACTCAGTAAAGGCTTGAGACAATGGCATGAGCAGGACCTTGCTCTTGCTTTGCTTAGCATTGGAGGGGTTGGTACAATGGGATCAGCTGCAGAATTGATCATGGAGGCTTCATCATAGTATTTCCTGTTAGTTACCATAAGAAATTTTGTAGATAGATTGCTATTGGTAGTTAAACTAAGTGTTCACCCAAGTAACCTTATGTACAGTTTGAAGGTGCAACTCTACTTTATGTGTTTTTAGGCTGTTTCTTGATGGGAGGGAAGTCATGTACATTGGGTATGAAATATATCTTTTAGGTTTGAACTACTAATGATAATCTGAATGTGATTAACAAGTATCTTATATTGTTTTTACTTCATTTTATAAGACTAGTTTTGGATATGTGCGTTGCACGTGTAATTCATACTAATCTTTCGCAAGAACAATTAAATTATAAGTCGGTTTTTTGACAACCTTATTATCCATAAATTGTGAAGACTTGATTATTATATAGTTGGAATAAAACAAAACAATGTCATATCACACTAAATTATTGAACAATTATAAAGGAGGTGATAGTTGTCGCATGCCTTTGATCTTGAATTGGATAGAAGGCGAGGTTAAAATTTGTGAAGATAGAATGTTCTTAGTCTAATAGGACTTATAATTATGTATTAGAGATCCAAAATCAATAGATTATCATTCTTCCTATTCCTTTATGACTTATTTGCATATCGTAAATTAAATATTATTGAATTAATCCCCCTTTTAAAGGTACCCAACATAGAGAAGTCAAAAGGCAAATTATAGAGGCAAAATCATTTCTAAGAAATGACCATTATCAACAAATTAGCGATATTATCAAAGAAAACAAAGTCATAAAACATAGTGATATCTGCAAAATTCCTACACAACTGTATTTAAAATGTAACGATTAGTAGAAAAAAATCAAAAGAAACTATATATAACACAAATACAATTTAAGAAATTAACTGAACCAACTTTTCTATGCTTACCTCCTAGAGATAGCTAAATAAGAAGACGATAAATATTGCTACACTATTGAGTATTACTGAGATATCAAAAGCTTGAGAAACCATATATGACGACCATATTCTTAGCATTCCAAACAAAATTATCTTATTCTTTCATTCATGTGAGATGCACAACATAAAAAGTACAATAATTTTTTTTTAGAAATAATAACTAAATGACTCATATTTAAACATGAAAGGCTGAATTTTTGTTACATACATGGTAAGTTTACACCCACAATATATTATATTGTTTCATCCAAATAGTGAGAATTAATTATATGCTAAATGTCCATTTATATAAGATAAATTTAATTTATGAAGTAGAATATTCATCATTAATTTATGCTAATTATGATGGAAGAAAACCGAAAGTTTTGCAACAATGTTTATTGTAGCTATTACTTAACATTTAAGATAATTTATCAATATAATTCATTGAATTTTTTTTATAGTTTTGCGCGGTAGAAGTATCTGATGAGATTGTTTTAAATATTGCAAAACTTATGATTTTCTTCTATCATTTAATAATACAAATATTTATTGTATTTATATTAATTCATGTCATAAGTTGTGTTTAACTTTCGAAAACTTGAAGTAATATTATGGGGTTTTCCATTTTAGATTATTATTATTATTATTATTACTTATATTTTTGTCCATAAATATACAAGAATAGTGTTTAATAGAATATGCTAATACTTATTAATAATTAATGTGTATTTACATTTTTGTTTATCAATATTATGACATTATAAGGACATTTTTGTAATTTAACTTTTGACTTGAAGGCTTCTCATTTATAATATAACTAGTTCTCGACACGCACTTTGCACGTGTATCCCATACTAATTTATATGGAATCATTAGAAATAATGATAAATGTACTTTCTGATAGCACAAAGTTTTATAATTGATAGAAAATTCATTTTGACATATGAAAGTATCCTTGCAATGAAAATGATTTTCTAGCCTGAAGTTTTAGTTAGAGAACTGATTGGTTAAAGGCTAAAGGTGACAAGAAAATTAAAAATAAAATATGCTAAGAAATCATGTGAACACCCAGCAAAATACAAGCAGCAAGGAACAAAAGTAGCAAAATATAAAGATAACAACAGTGACCTACATACTTGGTAACAATTCATATGTTCTTCAAAAAAGAAGATAAAAATAAAAAATTAGAAATAATTGAGTTAGTCAAAATTCTTACTGGTACAACAATTTCTTGTTCTGCTATCCAAAGCACTTCACCTTAAAAGATGAATTACTACACGTTGAGTTTTGGATTGAAAACCCATCACAAATCCATATATGTGAGTTTTTTTTTCATGAGTTTACATTAATTAATAGTAAATAATAAATATATCAAGTCAGTTTAATTGGACTAACTTTTCAGTTTCCCAAAAAATTGTTACACTTCCAAAAAATGTGCATGTGCGGAAGTATTTACGATAAATCATTTAATGAAGATAAATCAAATATTGTGAAAATAACAAGGAATGTGGAAGGTTGTGAAAAACAATTAATAGGTGAGAAGAAGAAAAATTAAAATAATTAGCAATAATAATTGAGGTAATTCATATTGTTATAAATGAAGCTTTCTAGAGGCAAAAAATATGTGTAAGTTACCGTACATATGCTCATAATAGATGAAAAAATAAAATTGACTCATTAAAGAAGAAATTGTTCAACTTCTCATTTGTGTAAGAAGTTACCTACAAAAGTACGTAATGGGTGAATAAATTAGTTTCACACATTTAAGGAGAATTGTATTATCACGATCCAAAAATGGACGTGATGACACTCGGTCAGCCTAAAACTCAAACATTACAATAAAATGTGGAAATTTTGTAATAAACTCAAAAATACCCCTAAAATTTAATTGTCACGTGTACAAGCCTCTAAAGTATTACAATTGATTCAAAAGAAAAACACAAGTCTCAAATGACATTGTTTCTAAAATAGAACAAGATCATAAATAAGAGTAAGAAGGTCCGCTGAAATGACAAGCAACTACCTCACAAACCTCCATAAGAAGCCTCAGACAAGGAGAAGAGAAAATATCACAAATGTCCGGGCTAGTAACCTACAAAAATGTAGAAGCAAGGGGTGAGTACCAAACCACACGGTACTCAGCAAGTAAACTTATAAACACAAGCTAAGTGCATAAAACCAGCCCAACCTAACAGTTCACAATTTACATATCACCCAGCTCAACAACAATCACTTTAACAAATTACATATCCTCAACAACAAACTCAATATTCATCAATCACAACTTTCACAAAAAGGCACTCACAATATCAACAACACACAAGATCAAGTTCATCAATGATAAAAATGTGCAATGCGATGAAATGCAATGTCAAGTATAGTGATGCATGTATGACCTAACGATACACACCCGCTGTCTCTCAGTTCAGGACTCATGGGGGACATATCTGTCCATGCATCCATCGCGGCGTGCGATACGACCCTCGATAATAGTAAATATTGCGGCGTGCGATACATCTCTCGAAATATAGTATTCATCGCGGTGTACGATATGACCCTCGATAATAGTAACCATCGCGGCGCGCGATACGTCTGTAACATCTCGCAAATTGAAACAACTAGAAAGAGTTTAAAATCTGGAAATAGTCATTTTTGGAAAGTATAAGGAAATCTGGAAAATTTCAAGTTAAAGTGAGTTTTTGGTCAACTTTAAACGACCATAACTCCTAACTCAGGATGAGTTAGGTGTAGTTCCAGATATGGTTGGAATGATCTTTCCAACGCCGCTGAGTTTGCACGATTTCAATATCGTATGAGTGAGTTATGCCTTTTGAAAGTTGGGCTGTTGGATTAGGAAATGTCCAATCCGGATTTTTGAAGGGTAGTTTGGTCTTTTTCTTACCCGATTAATTAAATCCATTTTTGTAAATTAAGTGGGGTAAAAAAATTGAGTTAATTCAGTTTACGCTTTTGATAAATAGAATTAGGGCTTTTGGAGAAAGAACGCAAGAGAAAGGAGAAGGGGAAAAGTAAGATTCGCCAAGAACGATCGATTTTGGTTATGGATTCGCCAAGGAATTGATCCTATAGGGTATGTGAGTCTCTCATAGCGTTGGATTCATTCACCCACGCGCCAAGCATGTTTAATTTAGTGAAATTCGTCCTAGAAGAGTTAGAAAATTGATGTTCTTGACAAATATTCTTGAATTCGAATATTGTTAGCAAATTAGGACAAATTGAGAAATTTATGAAATCCTTACATTGATTTTAGGGTTGCTTTGAGTTAGTTTCTTGAGTATACATGCTGGGCATCGGGATTTAAACGAATTTGAGGAAGATAATCAAATTTAGGCGGATTGAGGCTGAAAAACGAAGAAGGAAAAAATCGGACAACTTACATGAAACAAGTCCGCGTCGCGGAGAGAGGATGCGGACTCCTCTGTTTAAAAAAATAATTTCGCTAGCATTTATTTAGGAGCATCTCCGCGTCGCGGACTTGTTCCAAGACGGTGATTTCGTAACTTTTCTCAAGATTAGCTATTCGAAATCATTCCTAAACATCAAGAGACCTTTCCTATCACAAATCATAATCCTTGAATCCATAGTTCAATTCAAGGAAAGTTAAGAGTCAATTCAAGTGAAGTTAAGAGTCAAGTCAAGTGAAGTCATCAAAGTTTTCAAGGGTCTTTTACAAATGTTTTAACTTTGTTTTAAGACTTAAGTTTCAAGTTAAGCAAAGAGTAAAGAGTTGAGTTCATTTCTCAAAAAGCTATTAGGGAACTAAGTATTCCCAAAGGGTTTATGAATGTTTTCACATTTGAGCAAGAAAAGGGAACATCGATTCCAAGAGAGCTTTAAGCTAAGTTTTGAGTAATTATCTCAAACCAAAGAAAGAAGTTGTTTTAAAAATATATGAGCTAAGTATATTTTGGGAGTAGTATATATTGAGCACCGATATGGGAATGCGAGTTCATATTAACTCAAGTCTCCATAAACCATGTAGCCATCATGGGTAGTAAAGGATCATACTTTTTAGATGACTCCTTAAGATGCTTTTAGCATAGACTAGTGGATCCACTAAGTTAAGCGTTC
>JAJOOS010004158.1:0-25850 GCA_029582725.1 Solanum chiquidenum | reverse complement strand
AATAAATTAAGATTTTTTTTGAATAATTTTGACAACTAATATGAAACCGAGCGGAATTAAATATGGTTAGGCTTGGTACTGTTGTAACAATTTCAGCCCTAATTATGCATGCTATATATATTGTCCACGATTGCATTCAATACATTTACGTTTACAAATTTATATATGAGCTGGTTCGTTTTAAGCTTTTGGGAAAGCTTATCTAGCAAAATTGATCGTCACATTTAACCAAAAAATAACCTACGTGACATCTTACATGACAATTTACATCCTATTGGGCGTCCTAGGTGTAACACCTTATTTTTGTGTGTTATTGCTTAAAGTTTTGATTTCTGGTCGTGATTTTTTAGAATTGATTATTACTTGTGCATGCTGCCCAATTTTTGTCGATTTGGCTCGTCAATCATCAGTATGTATAGCAAGGTTTAATAAATTATTACATGAAAATTTACCTTTGTATCATAAGGACTATTTAAAGGTGCATGTTGGGTAACTTTTTTCTATTAGGTAATTAAGAATTGATAATTGATCATCAATATGGCCATGTGAAGTCTAGCTTCGACCTCGTGAGTTTATTTAATGTGCATGTTACTGAATTTTGTCTTTTAAAGTAATTTCAATTTGTGGTCATTTTAATAAAGTTACCATTATGGACTTTAAACCCTCAACACAACAACTATTCAAGATGTTCATATCAATTTAGCTAGTAAGGAACTAGAAGAATAAGAAACCAAAATTCTTTGTCATATGCATTCTAATTCTGAATGCATTTTTGTAAACATAAAAGAAAGTTAATGCAATTTTGGTACGTGGAGAAGGATAGGGGTGGGCTATTAGATTTGGGATTTTCAAATTTTGGGTTCGGTAATTGGTAGTTAAAAGTAGATATCAAATATCAAAATTTTAAATTTCGGTTAGATAATTCGGTAATGTTAAATTAAACTTCGATTTGGTACGGTATTTGGTAATACCATATTGAAGTTGTAGCTGATTATATTACAAAGCTAATACTAATTCTCCAATTATATCTATTTTCTTAATGTGGAGACACGGTATAATAGAAGATCAACAAGTAAGAAGACATCAAGAAAATCAAATTAATACAACTAAAAGACATATGTGTTTGGGTTGTTTATGTTTTTTTCTATAACTTTCTCTTTGGACGTGTACTAATAAGCAATTGACATGTTAATATATGATCTTCATTAAATAATAATTCGATATTCATAAAATAACAAATGGTACTAACGTCTCATACCGAACCCAAATACCTAATTCAAAACTTTAACTCCCCGAATACCAAATCATCAAAAAATTCAATTGATTTGATAATTCGATTTTCGGTACTTATGCCCAGCCCTAGAGAAGGACAATAATTTTGGGATTGAAATTAACTTAATTTATATTTTGAGGCATACAATTTATACTTGCGAAAACATAACACATAATCACATTTTATACTTACGTAAACTTTACACATAATTAAATTTATAAATAATCTAATTGTACAACTTTTTGTAACATACAAAAGCCTGGTTCTGTATTTGACCCAAAAACCAATTTTGGTTTCAACTTTCACAAGAGCGGACAGCGTTTAAACTTGTTCACTAAAATATATAGAGTTGCCAACTTTGCTTTAAACTTCTTCGCTACTAAAATAGCACTTTTCAGGTCTCTGCATTTCGCGCCTCTCTGCTAACCGAATCCTTCTCTATTCAGCTTACCGCCATGGGTACGTTCTCTGTGAATTCTTCGATCTTCCTTCGTTAATCGACCTAGGGTTTATTATTTTACATGTTCAATTTCGATTCGAACTTGCTTATTTTCTGTGAAATTTGGATGTTCCAATTCGATAAGTAAACTTAATAAGTTGCCTTAGTTTAAGGAGTTCGGAAATGCGCTCTATCTTCATAATAGGCAGAATTATAGCTACGTATTTGTGTATTTTAATTACACTAGAGATTATATCAAGAGCAATTTGGATTTATCTATGGATGATTATTACTCATGAGATTATTGCGAAGGATTCTGGTGGATTAATAGATTGGTGAATTTTTTGGTTGTTTACGTGATAGATAATGTTGAAGAAGACATCAAGGTGTTGCAGTTTGATTCATCTAGTATAAGTTTACATACTTTATTATATAGTGAGTAAAAGTGAAGTTAATATAGCTAATAAGTTACTTAGGATTGTGCTACGAGTTCTACTCTTAAGGAGACATGGTGAATGTGTTTGTCTGTGCTTGTACTTGAATGTCAGCAGAAGATAGTGTGATGACTAATTCCCTGATGAAGCTGTATAACCTGATAAAATTGATGGAGGTAGGCAACAATTTCAATGATGTGCTTTGTGAATGCTTCTTATGCTTTCAAGTGATGCTCTATAACAATATTGCTTCTTTTGATGTTCTGTTTTTTTTTTTGGCCCATGTATCTATTGTGTGTGTATTAGATTTAAGGGCATTTCAATTTTCTTGAGTAGGAGTTGATTTTTGGTCTATCGCTAGTGTAACAATCATTGCAGGGTAATAAGGCTATACTTCTACATCTTTAGACATTCCCTTGCTTCTCTACGTATTTGAATTCTTATTTGAAACTTTCTGGGCGTTGTTTAATCATATATCCTTGCACCATGGTTCTCGGTGCCTACTGAATACCTTTGTGGATTTATTCGGATAGATCTTCTTTCCAGAATTGAAAATAGTCCATGAACTCTTTCATGATAGGTTTTGAAAGTTCTACTTTATAGTTTACGAAATCAAAACTACATACACTACTTTGAAGCAAGACTATTTTCATGGCTTGCTGTCTGTTGTCATTTATTATTTTTGAACGTACTACATCTTTTGCCAGTGGTGGAAGATAAAATGGAGGGGTTGTGGTAAATGGGTTAGGGTGGTGAGGTGGCATGCCATGTGGCGTCCACCTCATCAAAATATCAAGGGCATGCAATTGGGCGTCCACCTCATCAAAATATCAAGGGCATGCAATTGGGCGTCCACCTTGGCAGCCCTAACAGAGGAGGGGTACATTTGCGCCATTTGGCTAATGTAGGTTTTTTTTTTGCACCTAGAGTATAGCAAAGGGTAAAATTGATCCTCTTCGCATAGTAGAGGGGTAAAATTGAACCTTTTCCCTTAATTTAGTAATAGTCAGTGACATTAACAGTAATTGACTAAAAGTACCTTTTTCGCTTTTACTATTTAATTAATCAAAGTAATGGTTCTTAACAAGAACTGTCTCACATGAGTGCAGCAAGGAGTAAAATGATTAGCTTTTACTAAATGAATTTCTCTGTGAGAATTAGAGTTGACAGAAATAAGGTGAAGATTATGTGCAATAGACATAATTATATATTTATATTCAATAAATGCAACTATGGCCATTGCATATATTGATTCCATACATGCAACTATGCTTCTTTTGTTTTCAGTTGCAAATGTAGGTTCCATGTGCAACTATGACCATTGTGTATATCGATTCCACATGCAATCTGTGGCCATTGTGTATATCGAGTCCATATATGCATCTATGGTTCCTTTCCAACTCTTAACTCTTTCCATAATCCCACGTGTATTCCTTTGTTGTGAATATGAAGACCATGTATGCAACGGTTGCCTTGTCTTTGTTTTCTTGTCTTTTAGTTTCTTTTCAGTGTATTCTTCTTCCAGCCAGATTTGTTAGAATATATATGAGAATATGATATCATCATTCATGTTCTATTTTAAATTATTTTCATATAAACTTACAGGAATAATTTATTTCCGTCACGTTTGGTGTATTGCTTAGCTTAAAGATTCATCTGTTTTTGAAAACATTATTTTATAATTTTAAGCAAAATCTACTATGAAGTTAGTAGGATTGTTTTTTTGATTAATGTTTTCATGCCTGAAAAAGGAAGCAAATGCAAACGTGCATCCAACACATGTTGCAGTTGATAGAAAGAGACATCTGAATCTTGTATTCATTGGTCATGTTGGTAAGTTTTCATTATTCTGTTTTGTTTGATAGTCCCTACTTCTTTACAATCATAATATTTTTCTAGAAGCATCAAATCCAGCTCTTTAAAATATCAAGGAAGAGAAAAAATGTATAAGGAACGATGATTCTAGACTTTTCTGCACCCTTTATACTGAGACTTGAACCCAGCAATATTAATAAATTGTTACCTTTAAAAGAAACAGTAGGCGTATGTTGTAGCTAATTTTTCCATTTTTTTTTTATAATCATTCTGTCTTGCATTGAGAGCAATAACTCGAGAAGTCCCACGGGTGAAATAGGACTGAGGAACTGTGATGTATGGGTTTTGGATATAGCAAGTTTTAGTTTGTCCAATTTGTTCATTTAGTCGGAGTCAGCTGGGAACTTGCAGTTTGTATGATAAGCAACTTCACATACATAGGTTCTAATGTAAACTTTGGTGGAAACTTCCCAAAGCTCAAAGCTCATATGTCTCACATAACCAAATTTGATGATTATAAGACCCTTAAGGCTTATTATATATCATTTCAACTGCAGATGCTGGGAAGTCCACAGCTGGAGGACAAATACTATTCCTTAGTGGTCAAGTTGATGATCGGACGATCCAGAAGTATGAGAAGGAAGCAAAGGATAAGAGTAGAGAGAGTTGGTGAGCTTCTAGTGTTCAACTTGTACTTTTGGCACTTTTTAATGCCTGAACATGTGTCAGCCCAGTGTGTGTTATTTATGATGCTTGATTATTCTTGATAAAAAGAACATTCTAGGATGTTACTTTCTCTTGTCAATATTGGCTTGGACTATACCAAGAATTTTTTGATGTAAAATTATTGGTTCTGTGGGATCTCACATGAATTTTTTTTGTTACGAACTTCATTTTAGTCTTGTATATCTGCTGTTTTACAGCTTCATAGCTTCTCCTGCCTTTCAAATTACCTAAACAAAAAGGGAAAAACAAAAAAGAAGAGTGCTTGTCTTATCTTTTTGTTTTTGTCTGCTAGGTATATGGCCTATATCATGGATACAAATGAAGAGGAGAGAGCGAAGGTATTTTATGATTTATTTATTTATAGCCTGTAAGATTTGACTGTGTTTGTTTATTTCTTGCTTGCAATTTCCTGTGCAGGGAAAAACAGTTGAGGTAGGAAGAGCACATTTTGAAACAGAGACAACAAGATTTACAATCCTGGATGCCCCGGTAACTTCCCTTACAAATTGCTTCTCTGCTTTACCTTGTATGTAGGAGTACAAGTTATGAATCTAGGTAAATGAGTTTATTTTTAATGAGGTTGGTGTTTACCCCATGCTTTTAAACATAAGAATTTCTACAAGAAGTCTCTTGCTGTGAAAATTTTGTTCTCCTTGAAACAGAGACAACAATATTACAATCTTAGATTCCCGGTAACTTCCCTTGCGAATTGCTTCTCTGGTTTACCTTTTATATACAAGAACAAGTTACGAATCTAGGTGAACCAGTTAATTGTGGATGAGGAATGCTGCTTGCCCCATGTTTTTTTTAACATAAGGATATCTAAAGAGCTCTTGGCATGAGTTTGACCATGCCAAAATCCATCATTGAGCTCGTGCACAGGGGCTTAGTAAGAAATCTTTAAAACATGGAATATCATACGTCAAGCCATTTAGTGAACTGTATGAAACAACATAATTTTTTAAGGCAAAATGAGAAACATAGACGGCATTAAACAGAGATGTACTTTTTTGGTGCAATATGGTTATTGAACATGATGTTGAGGGAATGCTTGGCACAATAGGTAAATTACACAACCTGTAATTATTCCTGATGCACTGGGTTAGTGCATAACTTCATTAAATTTCTAGGTACTTATGAAAGAGCCTTTTCTGTGAAAATTTCTTTCTTCTTTTTGCACAGATTAATTCTCTGCATGCTTGGTTCTTTCATCTGGCCTTCCGGAAAGAAAGAGAAATTGCAGTAAGGAGCTAGGACATACATTTATGAACAGCGTTTAATACTGATAAATCAAATTTAACGTGATCATTTATGCATGCCTTTCTGATCTTTCAAATGAAATGAAGCTTGATGCCTGTGTCCTATCATATCTCATGACCTCGCTCCAATTCCTCGTCACAAGGCGGTTAAATCTTCTTCCATTTAGGTTTACTAGTTTTGTGATTTTGAGCCTTTGATGCCAATAAATTTGCTGCTTGGTTTGAAGGAGAGAAGTTTAGCACATTAATTTTACATGAATGAGGCAGTTCCTTTAAAGAGAGACATTGTTTCAGTTTACTGCTCCTTGAGGACTCAAGTATGATAATTTATGTAACATGTCATTTTTGTAAAGTTCAGTATCCACTTCAATTATGTGCGAGACAATTGTGTAACATGTCATCCTTACATTGCGGTTTTTGATTATTTTTCACTTATTACCAGGGTCACAAGAGTTACATCCCGAATATGATTAGTGGAGCATCTCAAGCCGACATATGTGTGTTGGTACGAATGGTTACCTTTTGCCATTGGACTCCATGGGAGTTTATGAATTCTATATCTGGATTTCGGAAGTGTACACTGATCTTTGATTTGGCCATTCTGAAGGTTATATCCACTAGAAAGGGTGAATTCGAAACTGGATATGAAAGAGGTGAACAAACACGTGAACATGTTCAACTTGCAAAGACGCTAGGAGTGTTGTTGTAAATAAGATGGATGATCCTACTGTCGTCTGGTCTAAAGAAAGGTCTTCTTCCATCTATGTTTCCGTCAGGCATTTGAATTATTAATTGTTCTAGGTATTAATTTCTAACAATTGTCTTTTGAAGGTATGACGAGATCCAGTAAAAAATGATACCATTCTTAAAATCATCTCAATACAATGTAAAGAAAGGTAAAGAGGATTATCTACTCATAAATTACATCATTGTTGGCTGAAGTTCTTGTATTTTAATGATCTATTCAACCTACAATCCAAAATGAAACATCTTATAAAATCTATTTGCTATAGTAGCCAGTAAAATGACCTGGCCTTTTACATTTTGTACCCTCTCATTAGAGTTTAAAGGTGAAAAGCTGATCTATATCAAAATTTATCTTGCTTCTACTGTATAACCAAGGCAGAACACTAAAACTTGTTTCCCAATCCATTTCTCCCATAAATAATGGGAAATTTTCATTTTCATGTCGAACATCAAATAATTTGTTGTCAATCTGGTCATTGAAGTAAACATAAAATGATTTTTCAAAAGTTTTCGACATACCTAAGAAAAGAGTGTTTCTCATGCTGCCACTTGTGTTATGAGCATTACAGAAACAATACCTCCTCCTGTTTGTATGATACCTTATAGTAAACCACCTTTTGGTATAAGCAAAGGAGAATGCTGATTGTTGAATCTTATTTCCCATCATTAAATTGTATTACAATCTGTTTCTTTACTTTGTTTAAAATTCCATGTGTTCGCAGATGTTTAATTTCTGCACTTGGTTCTGAATTTTTTTGTACCTGAGTTGCAGATGTTCAGTTCCTGCCAATCTCTGGTCTCCTTGGTTCAAATATGAAAACTCGGGTGGGGGAAGGAGTATGCGCATGGTGGGATGGTCCATGCCTTTTTGAAGCTCTTGATGCGGTAGAAGTTCCTCCCCGAGATCCTGAAGGTCCACTAAGGTACTTCAGTTTTGCTAATCTGCTGGCATCTTCATGTCTCTGTTTTCTCCCTCTGTACTTCCAAATTTCAGCATTCTAGTTATTGATGAAATTGGTTAAGATATCGTATCATTCATCCTAAATAAGACATATTATTATATGTGTGTATTTATGTATGAATATGGTCATTCTTGTGAGAGGGCTCATCTACTTTTTATGCCTCATCTTCCATATTTTCTTCACTGGATAGCGAACAGAACCTTCTGATTTTTGTCCTCCTTGTTAGCAGTTGTTTGAGTGTTAAATCTCCCTTTCTTGCAGAATGCCTATTATCGACAAATTTAAAGACCTGGGAACTGTTGTTATGGGTAAAACAGAATCTGGGAGCATTTGTGAAGGTGATAGTTTGTTGATGATGCCAAATAAGGTCATCTTCTTTTGGACCTTTTCCACTTAAACTGTATTCAGCTATGTGATATTGAATACTTGAGGAATTCCACACATAAGTTGATCTACAGGCTGTTGTGAAAGTACCTGCTCTATTCTGTGATGAAGACAGAGTTAGGTACGCAGATCCGGGGGAAAATGTACGAATTAGGTTATCTGGAATCGAGGAAGAGGACATTTTGTCGGGTTTTGTCTTGTGCAGTGTTGGTATGTATTCTCCATATTATCCATAGCATGGAATTCATTCTCTTTGTTCTGTGTAATATATGTTTGAGATTCAGTTTTATATTGCTAACCAGTTACCTATTTAAGGGAATACTATCCCCTCACAAACATGGAATGCCTCATATACTATAACAGAATCATTGGAAGGAGAAAAGTGTTGCATTTGGGGTGTGTTGCTATGGAGGAAAACATATGTTTTTCAATTTCTCCATGTTTGGTCAGTCAAAACGTTTTGGAAATATTTTCTGTAGAAAAAAAAGTTACTTAAAATTAGGAAAACTGATTTATCCAATGGAAGTATGGAAAACAAGTTCCATTAGTGGCATACCATGTTGATCGTCTCCTCCGCACCCCCAACACCCTATCACTACACTACCAGTGTCTACCACTGACCTCCTTCCCCTAACCCTCTACCACCAACCCCCGTCCCCACTCCCCTCTGACCCTCACTCCACCGCATCCTCCATAGTGTTTGCCTAAATTATATATAAAATGCTTGGATATTTTCTGCTCACTTGCGAAACACCAAAAATAAGAAAGAAAGCACTTATTTCTAGCAAAATATTTTCTCTTCATAGCGGACACCCTTAACCTTTCTGTCAGCCGAGTGTTTGTGCAAGAACTTCCTATGGAACAGTGTGGCTGGCTTACTGAATTATATCTCCTAGAGAATTTAAGAAGATCGTTCATTCAAACAGAACTTGACAAAGAGTAAACAATAAAGTTATATGTGGAACCTATGTTGTGTATATGTTGCAGTTTGTCTGACAGTTTCTGTTTAGATGACGTGAAGGGTACAAATAAGACCAAAAAAAGAGATTCTCTTTAGTGTCAGCGTATTTGTTTTTAAATGATGGGATGGTCTTTTAATTTTCATTAGTCTTTAACTTGGTGAAAAATCTTAGTTTTCTTCTTAAGTTGATCCGTTGACAATGATGTCCCCCAGAGCAAGTCCTAGATCTTGGTCTTTTACAGTAGATGTTACAAATGAAATACAAATGAGCTGATTCTACCAATATAAGATCAGGACAAAAGTAATACTCTAGTGAACTAGGCAAATGAACAAAAAGCTAATGTAGTGAGCTAATGGAAAAATACATCTGCTGTTAGCAAGGTTTTGATTAATCACATATACGAGACTCATATTTTGCTTTTGATTTATTCTGGTCCAACATGTGAGGAACTGAAGTTGGCAAGTCATAGATAAAATGATCTAATAAGACATTCCTTTCTTATTACAGAATAATTTCTTTCATTTGCCTTAAAATAATTTTTTGTTGAGTTAATAGAAGTCATGCAGTTTCAGTACTTGATTTGAGGAAAATTACTGATGGTTTTTTGAGGTACCACACTTATTTAGTAAATCACTAACCCGGTTTGAGAATCAATTATAATAAGATTGGAGATATAATACTGGTTTAGTGAAATTAATCCAGATATTCATGTACTGTAAAGAGGAAATTCTTAGGTACTGTACACATACATGAATCTCCAACTTCGTAATAGATTGGTTTTCAAGCTTAGATTGATATCTAATTAGTTTTTCACTTGCAGCAAAGCCCATACCTGCAGTTACTGAGTTTGTTGCACAATCTAGGAGCTGTTGGACAATGTACGGGTCAAACATAAACCTAGCCTTTCATTCACTCTAATTAGCTTCAGAATTGCGTAAGTGCATTCATACATCTGTGATTAAATAAACATTGTGTGCTCTCTCAGGCTATTTTTACTGCTGGCTACAAGGCTGTGTTGCATATTCATGCTATTGTTGAGGAATGTGAGATTGTTGAACTGATGCAGCAGATTGATTTCAAGAAAAAGAAGCCCATGAAGAAAAAACCTTTGTTTGTGAAGAACGGAGCAATCGTTCTATGTCGTGTTCAGGTTAGTTGTCTACTTGATTAGGATGGACATTTGGGATATTTATCTACAAGGGAGAGCAAAGTAGTTGATGTTTACACAATAATGAAACCTGTCACTTTAGTATCTCTACTATTGTAATTTACGTTTATTTTCACTAGCTTTAAATATATATGCTTTCCAAAATATGTGCCTAGCCTCAACTGTAAAGATAAAATTGGCGATGCTTTAAATATGGGATAATACTAACCTCTTTTCCTCTTTCATTTCTGCCTTTCCCTTCTGTTGTATAGTGTTCTAGGTCTTGATCTTCCGAAATAATCATGGCAGGTGAATAATCTGATTTGTATCGAGAAGTTTTCTGATTTTCCACAACTTGGACGGTTCACTCTTCGCAGTGAAGGTAAAGAATCATTTTGCCTTGTAAGCTTGTCATGCTTTAACCTGGAGCTAAGTTGATGATGGTGCTTGTTTTTTAATGCGCTGTGCTGTATGAATCTATCTTGATTTTGGTAGAGAATAGATCCATTTTACATGCTGGTCGATCTTATATATGCACCAAAAATACCGTTAATTGGGCCTTTGCTAATAGCTGAAGCCTGAATGCATAGCAATTAATCGTTTTGAAATACGATTGCATTGATCTCCGTGTATGGCATAGAAAACATAATTTTATTTGTATTTGCATAATATTCATACCAGATGAGTTTATATAGTAGAGTAACATCATTGATATATAGCGGTCCCAATTTTTTTGGGATAGGGGTAGTAATAGTTGCTGTAGTTGTGGTTAATTCTTTGAGGTACCAATAATTAGGGGCGACCTAGAGGTAGTCAACCAAACCCCTTTCGGCAAAAAATTTCATTGTATGTATAAGGTATTTTCAAGAATTTTAATGTTTATATATTGATTTATAACCTCTTAAATGTACGATCTGAGGTTGGTTTAGTGGTAGAGTGGTTCAAAACTCACCTTGAAGTTAAGTTCAAATTTTAGGCACTACTTTTTTTTCTTTGAATCCTCTTAATGAAAATTTTGGATCCGCCGGTACCAAATCCCATCTACCCTGGAGCAGAATAGTCTTCCTGATGATCTTATAACACTTTCACTTCACCGAATCCGTATTTTTTGTAGGTTTGAAAAACATGTGTTCTTTGATCTGTGGTACAAGGAACTTAAAAGGTACTAGACTACTAGGGTTATAGAAATTTAAGTCTAAAGTCCGTAATTTATATTAATTATTGTTATTCCAAAGTCATAGTCGTACTAGATATCGAAATCTCCGACTCAATGATTATCTTAGTATACAAAAGATCCTTTTCTCTTTTTTTCCTATTTGAAATACTCCCATGTTCAACAATAGTTGTCAACTATTGACTTGGTATACTTCTTAAGAAATAATAAATAAAATAGAGTATTAAAAATAACAAGAATCTAAACTTAAAATCTGTTTAAAGTTTGAAATATTACAATTTAAATACAAATTATGTTTATAAGATATGTACTATATAAAAGAAAAATTCCCTAAAATTGAATCAAACTTAATACTGTATATATAAAGACTAGATATAGGACCCGTGCTAGCACGGGCCCAATATATGTTATTTGCTCTGTCGATTTTTATTGTTATGTTACGTTATCAAAAGTCAATTTGATTAATTTTTAAAGTTAAATTAAACTACATTAATTTGATATTTTAAACAAAAAAAATTAGATAATAAAAAATTATATGAAAAGTAATATAAATTTCAATTTTTTGCATATCAATATGATTAAAAAAAACATCGTAAAATATTAGTCAAAGTTATTATTGTTTGACTCTAAAAATTGAAACTATGACAATTAAAAGTGGATGGAGACAGTATTTTTTAGTTTCAATTTATGTGACATAAATAGAATTTGGAGAGTCAATTGAATTTTAATATGATATTTAGATATTTTAAGTCGTTAACTATTATAGTACTTATTTTACGTAAGTTTTAAATAATACTATGTTACTCTCTCTATTCCATTTATGTAGCACTGATAGAATTTTGATAATCAACTAAATTTTTATGTCTTTTAACTTTTTAAATTATTAATTATCGTGACTTATATTATTTTTTATGTCATTTTTTTCTAACTTTCTCTATCCTAATTAACTGAATGTTTTTAAATATTTTAGACCAATTATTATTGTGATTTATAGTATTTTTATATAATTTAATAAAGTTACCAAAATGCACGGGCCCAACGTGTATGATTTTAAAAGAATAATTACGATTTTTTTCTTTTATAGTTTGATTATCATAAATAAATATTGTTGTTATACAATAAAAAGGGGTTAATCTATAATAATGTTGTCAAACTATATTTATAAATACATAAAAACTTCCGAAGTACAAATGTCATGATAAGTATGTTATTAGAATTTCTCTTATGCTCAATTACGATACTCCCCAGTAGAATTTGAGATTAAGGAGAGGAAGCTACACGAGCACTTGCAAGAGAGCGAACTACAAATTATAATAAGCTCTATTATAAAGTCATACTCAATAGTCATAAGATGACATTCATTTACAGAAATGACTCATAACTTTCAGCAGTGGTATCTCATGAAATCTGGGTAGATAGAAACTAAATTAAAGTATATTCTTTTTATATATGTATACTGAAATTTTCCTCATATCAATGAATTCATTACTTCATCAAAAAAAAAAAAAGACTTCCTCAAAGTCATAATATTTCTCTAAATGGATGTGTAATGATTATGCAATCACTGGTATTCATAAGTGTGTTGTCATAATAGCAAAAATTATAGGCTTTCACCAATTTGTTAAGATCTATAAGAAGAGCAATTGTTCTAGGCTTAATCATGTTCAATAATTTTATCTGAATCGTACACATGTTCTATTGATAAAGTCTTTCATCATGCATATATATGCCTAAACAATATACATAATAGGAAATACGTACTTGAAAAGTCTTTGTGAGTATTGTCCCAATTTGTTTGTATCTTACATATGTTTACAGTTGAAAGTGAAACATGAACAAATTTGAGTCGAAATTTTGTTTTCATTGCTTTGTATGTCGTCGTTATGATAGCCCTTAAGAGAATAAAGGGTGATGTGATTTGTCAGTCTCCTCTATTTGCTTTAGCGGTGAATATTTAGAGTAAGAATGACCTGAAAACTATTGTGTTAGTAGGTAAAAGAACTTGCTGAAATAATCACGTCACATGCCCTTTTGTGCGTAGTCTTTTACCATTAAAATTCTTTTACCTAGATATTATTGTTTGCTAAAGAGCTTTGTTCCTGTCATTCTTAAGTCATATTCTAATTTTATGTACAAATAATAGTTAAAATATAGTGCTTTTAGTAGTGGCTTTACGAGCATAGCTTTCATAGAGGACTTCACTAATTTGTTAAGATCTATAAGAATAGCAACTGCTCTAGGGTTATCATGTTCATTAATTTTATCTGAATTGTATGCATGTTACATCGGTAAAGTCTTTGATCATGCATATATATATATATGCCTAAAAAATAGACATAATAGAAAGTACGTACTTGTATAGTCTTTGTGAGTATTGTCCCAATTTATTTGTATATTACATGTGTTCACAGTTAAAATTGAAGTAGGAACAAATTTGAACCGTTTTTTTTTTAATTATTTTTTTGCATTGCTCCGTATGTCATTGTTATGATAGTCCTTAAGAGAATAAAGTGATATGATTTGTCAGTCTCCTCTGTTTGCCTTGGCAGTGAATGTTTAGAATAAGAATAATTTGAAAACTAATGTGTTTAACAACTTCACATGAAATAAACAAACGTACCTTATTTGTGAAAAAACAAACATACAATGATACATACAAATGCATTAAACATTATCCACCGTCCACTAAATTCTCAAAACTTTGTTATTTATTTATTCTAAATTTAATCATATATGACATTCATACAAAAGACGGTTACATATTTAAATGACTAATTAACTCCTTTAGGTCTTCCTACATTAAAGACATTTATTCTGACGTTGTTTGTTTTTATTTGTTTTAACTTATAATTTTTTAACTTATAATAATAACATTAATAATATGAACAGTCCTAAACACATTCCTTAATACTATGATATTAAATAGATATATTTCTCGATAGATTTGCACTATTCTGTTAAAGTAACAATAGTGATTTTCTAAAGAAAAGTTGGAAATTATTCATTTCACTGAAAATAAATAATTTAGTAAGAACAAAAAGTAAAAGAGAAAAAAAGGGTGAGAAAAGAAAAAGGAGCTTACTTGGTGAGAGAGTAGAGAAAACTTAAGTTGGGAGTGAAATGAGGGTTGAGCTAAGGATATATTTATTTGTAGTAAAAAGTAACTTTTAGAGAAATCATATCAAACTTGTGTGTGGTTTCAAGAAAATTCATAACTTGTAATATAATTTATAATAACATGTGAAGGAAAATATGGCCACATGTAAATAGTACATAGATATTTTTTAATTTAAATTTAGAATTAGAAAATAAAGCCATATATACAAATAGTACATATATTTAAAATTTTAAATCTTAAATTTTGATAACGTAGCCACATATATGATTATTTTACGACTTATAATTTTTTTATTAAAATAAATATGAAATATCAAATTTGCCTTGATTATATGAAATACCGATATTGCCCTTAGTCATTCTAATGTTACCTTAATTTCCATACCAAACTTCACAAAAGTTTTTCAATTCGAAAGCAATGAAATATATCTTGAAAGTGATAAACTTTTGATATATGATTGGCTATAGATTAATGATTGTGTTGAATATGATCAATTACTGAAAGGAAAGTAAACGCATGTATGATCATGATGTTTTCTTCCATTAATACTTTATAAAAATATTTTTTATTTAAAACAAATTAGGCTTGAATCGTGTAAACTATTATAATTTTTCAATTCTCATATAATCTTTATATATGAGCAAATCATAGTTCATAAATAAAACTTAAGCTGTCACATTGATATATCACATATATCTATATTCTTTTTATAATAAATATTTATAATCATAAACTTTCAAATACGCATGATTATATAAAGATCAATTAATCAATAATAGTAATAACTAATTAATGATTTATACTTTGATTTTTTTTAAAATAGAGTACTATTTAAATAAAAATAGTCATTTTTAGTAAACATGATAAAATAGAGTAAATTTGGAGATAAAATTGACATCATAAATGGAATAAAAATTTATACTAATATACCATTGAAATGAGACTAAATTACTCCATATATTTAAGAATAATTATGATTGAAAAATATGGAATCCACATTAAATGTCACAATATTGGGATACACTAGGCATTTTAGAAAAAATGTTTTGATGTTTTTGTTTTGTATAATTATGACCAATTTTACTCTAATTTGTCGTGGTACTTTTTATGCTCTATTAAATAATGAATTAAAATTTATAATTTAATAAATTAGTTTTTATTCTTTCATCTCAATTTCAATTTGTTTATCTTACATTTTTTCAGATTATTTCTTAAACATGTCTTTTTTCTTTTTAGTAATTTTTCAATTTTAATTTTTTACGTGACATTTTAATACCACAAAATTAAATAGTATAATATATTTTTGATTTAAGACTATAAAATTAAAATATATTCTTTACTCTTTTTTAATAAATTTATGTCAAGTGAAAATAGAACAAACAAATAAAAACAAAAAAAGTATTTGTTTTAATCACACTAATTTCATTATATATTTATATTTATTGTATTAGAGAAAAAGTAGTTTTATACTCACGTTAGCTATATTATGGATTAAAGGGAAGGAGTAGCAACTCACAGAAAATATATATGATATTAAATGTTTAATTTTTGAGAAAAACTCTTATGACAAGGGTGACTGTTGACAACTCTTTGAAGACAGACTTGGGCCCACATTTTTAGATGGTACATAAGATTATTTCAATTTTTTCAATGGGTGGAAATCACGTGGCCATTTCAGCTTACTGTAACTTTAATGATTTTTTCCCAAAAATTTAACATTTTTTCTGCATATTGTACAACTTCTTGAAGCTGAAATTTTTATTAATTTACAGAACTACCCTTGGTCGTCCTCTTCATCACATTTCTAATAGAAAATAGAAATATATATATATATATCTATTATGTTATGTTTTTGCTAATACGGAATGTTGTGTCTAGTGTATATATTTATATATATAATAGCCTTTTATATGAAATTAATTGTTTTTCGTAAATATGATGAATATAAACTATTTATGAATTTGAGAAGGAATAACAAAATACAACAATTGAGTAGATTGGATGTTACACTACTTTACGAAAAATAAAAAAGGTACTCTATATGATTTTTGAATGTTATTAACTTATTATTCCCTCTATTTCATATTAATTTAATTTTTGAGGCATTTTTCATTTTTCAAATTAACTTAATTGTTAGTTTTCAAGACTATCTTTAGAGTGTTCTTCCAATTTTATCCTTCATTAATTAATATTGGAATTAGTGATTAATTAATATTTAGTTATTTTAATTATAAATTTGATAATAATTAATAAGGATAAAAATGGAAAACTATTATGTTTTAATCTACTTTTCTTAAAGAGTGTAAAACACCTCAAAAAATTAAATTAATATGAAATGGAGGTAGTAATATATTAAAAAAAAGTAAGAAAACTAATGTCATAACTTTGAAAACAATAATGACCCCTATATTTATAGAAGTCCATGTGATTTGTTTCTCTTCCAATGTGTGGATAGCCATGTGGCCTCAAGAATATGCTAAAATTTGGGTGGTTTTTCTGGAATTTCAGTAGTTCCCATGCACGAAGTACAATTGCTATTAAGCTATACATTTTGCTTATTTATGGATTTGCCCTTGATCGTCCTCCTCTTCATGTTTCCAGACGCCTATCTCCTTCCTTATTTGTGGTTGGAATTGATGAGTAATTTTTTATTGAGCTTTCAATATCAATCCTTAATAATCTGAATTGATTAGATGAAAACAATTAACAAATTTATTATTGAGTTTTGTTGGGTTTTAATATTTGAAAAAAAGAAGAAGAAGAAGACAAAACAGATCTATTGATTTTTGAAGATTTAGATTGAATCTAACTATTGGAGATTGTTAGATTGCTATGAGATAAAAATGTATATAGAGTTTGAAGTCATTTGGATGAATTTTGAAGCAAAATGTAATAGTGAATTTCTATGATGCTTATTATTAAGCCACAAATACTGACAGATCACCATGAGTCATTTTGGCAACTATGAGAAGCATGCTTCCCATTTCTGGTATGGACACTGCATTTTTCCTATGAATTTACTTGATGACTTCAAAATTTTAGATGGCATTGAAAAGATTTTATTTATGCTATTCACACCCTTTTTCTCATATAATATTATTTTAAAATTTCCATTAATTTGAAGTTACACTATGAAAAAAAACCGTTCCTGGCTTATTTTTTATTTTTATCTCTTTTACGTTAATATAATAAAGAATAATATATTTTTATATTTATTTAATTTTAAAATATCTATTTTAGCTTTGATGAGATAATTTATAGCCAAACATATACTTTTGATTTGTTTTCAATCATAGATGTCACAATCTATAATTGAAACGGAAAAAATGTGTACTATGTTATTTTATAGTTTGATTTAAAAAGTAATACTATGATACTTAAAAGTAAATGAACAAGTGTACCTCCCAAAAATATTTAATATGTTTACCCTACGTAACGTAGATAAATATCAGCATATAGTACATTATTAACCTACTGCTATTCTTCTTGTTGTACTCTATCCAACCATAAGGCTGAGAATACAGAGGAGACAAAAAATGGAAGCTGAATATGGAAAATCATCCTCTGTAAAAACTCCATTGATAGATGACCGAGAAAAACAGAGTATTCTTGATGAAACAAGAAAAAATGGTGGTGGGTTTAGCAAGGAAGATATTGTTGAGGAAGTGAAGAGGCAAGTATGGCTAGCAGGACCCTTAGTGAGCGTTAACCTTTTGCAGTTTTCTTTACAGCTTATATCCATTATGTTTGTGGGTCATCTTGGAGAATTGCCTCTTTCTGGTGCTTCCATGGCTAATTCCTTCACTTCTGTTACTGGTATCAGCCTCTTGGTTAGTATTTCTTCACATTTACTTCTTTTTTAACTCAAAAAGATCTGTTTTTGAAGAAAACCTAACTTGAGATTTTCCGATTTACAACAATAATTGTGGCTCTATTTTTTGTTTCTTATTTATTTCAATTTCAATGCCATTTATTAAAAAATACTTGATTCAGTGGCTGTGATGCATCGTCTCTCATCTGTTTTGGTTTTAGGCTGGAATGGATTTGTTTACTTTAGGGTGTGTTTGGGGAAAAAATATTTTCAACATTTCATTTTTTCACCAACCAAACATTAGAAAATAAGTCAAAAATCATGTTGTTTTCCAAGAGTTCATTTTCTAGGAAAATATTTTCCTTCATACCAAACACACCCTTTTCTGAGTTGGATTCGCATAAGGTGTTATATGCACCTCATTTTCGAAAGCTTGCCAGCCTGAAAGCCTTCCTAATCCTACTTGACCCGATGTCCCATTTTCCTAAAAGTTATACAATCTTTACTTTGCTATTACTAATGTCTTGATATTGCTCGTTGTAATCTCATAAACCAAGGATGAGCAAACTGTTAGATTTTTGCACTAATCATTTCTCATATTTCCTTTGCTGCTACTGTAAATTTCTTAAAATCTGAGACACCATGAGTAATTCGTTAATCATGTCATTGATTTTCGAACTGAAATTCCCACTTGACGGCCTGGGAGGGAAATCAATCATAATCTAGTATTCCTATGTCTTATTAATAAGCTAGCCTTCTAATGTAATTTTTTCTTCCATGTTTTCAAATAGATGGGGATGTCAAGTGCGTTGGACACATTTTGTGGACAGTCTTATGGAGCAAAACAATATCATATGCTTGGCATTCACATGCAGAGAGCTATGATTATACTTTCACTTGTAGGCGTACCTCTTGCAGTCATTTGGGCAAACACTGGCCATATTCTCAAGTTTTTAGGCCAAGATCCTAGTATATCTGATGAAGCTGGTCATTATGCCTTGTATTTTATCCCCGGTGTTTTCGCTTACGGCTTGCTCCAATGTGTTGTGAGATTCTTACAAACACAAAGTATTGTCATCCCTATGGTGTTATGTGCTGGAGTTACAACCTTAATCCACGTTGTTGTCTGTTGGATTTTGGTCTTCAAGACTGGACTTGGTGTCAAAGGAGCTGCTCTAGCAAATTCAATCTCTTACTGGCTTAACTTCTTGTTTTTGATTCTTTATATCAAGTTTTCTCCTTCATGTGCAAAAACTTGGACAGGACTGTCAAAAGAAGCTTTGAAGGATATGCTTGCTTTCATTAGACTTGCGGTTCCCTCGGCCATCATGGTTTGGTCAGTCTGCATCTCTTGATTTTTCTCCAAGTAACACGAAAAAAAACCATATCTCATGTCGCAGGATCATACTTGGAACACCGGTTTGTTTATTGATTTTAACCTGTTTACTTTGATGATTGTCAACAGCTTGGAAATGTGGTCGTTTGAGCTAATGGTTCTGCTTTCTGGCCTCCTTCCAAATCCACAGTTAGAAACGTCAGTGCTCTCAATCTGGTACGGATTGTGCACCTCTCACTCATTTAACACAGTATCTTCCCACTGGTTTATCAAGCAAAATTTTCCATTTTCAAGCCTTACTGATTTGCTTCATTGGTTCTTAGTCTTAATACAGCCGCAACAGTTTGGATGATCCCTTTTGGGCTGAGTAGTGCTGTGAGGTTAGTCATAAAAAAATGTGTTATTTCAGTTCGTGTTAATTATGAAGTGCAACCTCGCAAAAGATTAGCAGCAGTGATTTACTTGGCATAACTCTGCTAATTATTAAGATTTAAAAGATTAACCAAGTTATCTGAAAAAGATGGGAGATGCATTTTTCAGTTTTGTTTCTTTGATCATACTTTTGTGCAATGCAGTACACGAGTCTCAAATGAACTAGGAGCAGCTCATCCTCAACTTGCACGTTTGGCGCTGTATGTTGTCTTAGCGGTGGCTGTTATGGAGGGGCTTGTGTTGGGATTGGTCTTGATATTGATACGTAAAGTATGGGGATATGCTTACAGCAACGAAACTGAAGTTGTTAAATACATAGCCATCATGTTGCCACTTCTTGCAACATCAAATTTCTTGGATGGCATTCAATGTGTTCTCTCAGGTTCACACTTATATATGTTGCAACAGATTTTACTACGTTCATATATATGTAGTTAAAGATTTTTTGAAACTATATTATTACATTTCACATCCAGGTGCTGTAAGAGGATTTGGATGGCAGAAAATTGGGGCAATTATTAACCTTGGATCCTATTATTTGGTGGGAATTCCTTGTGCTGTCTTGTTGGCCTTTTATCTTCACATTGGTGGGAAGGTAACAACTTATTGTTTACACATATAACTTTTCTTTATTACTTCAATGTCATGAAGATTTGATTAAATATTACTACCTTTTATTTCGAATTACAAACAGGGATTATGGTTGGGTATTATTTGTGCACTTCTAGTACAAGTGTTGTGTCTTCTTTTCATTACCCTACGCACCAACTGGGAACAAGAAGTAAGCAACTCCCACAATACAATGATTACTTGAGACTTTTCAGTTTTACTATCTATAGCTAACGAGTTTTCGTTGTTGTTTCTTTAGGCAAAGAAGGCTCAAGAGAGAGTGGAAGAAACAACATTACCCGTGGAGATAGTGTACTGAATTGAACAAAAGATTTTTCCATGTTTGACCTATGGTTTAACGTCTAAGAACTCTAATAGGCTCTGATATGTGCCATATTATGGACTAAAAATAAATGGTTTACTATCTTAATATAAATTTAAGTTTCCTCTCTTAATAAATTCTCCAAATTATAAAATTTTGTACGTTTTTACTCGGGAAAACAAGGAAATAGCTTATTTCAAATTAGTGAACATGGTTGTTGGTAGTTGTTTACCAGGTAAAAAAGTTGCATGCTTGTAACAAAAAAAAGTAAATCCTGTTGAGAAAAATATTGATAGAAATTCACATGTAGTGATGTCATAATTTTATTTTATGCTTAACATAAATTCTCTAACAAAAAGTATTAATGCAAATTTAAAGTTCAAAATAAAGATCAATTAACAAAAAAAAAGTTCAAGGTAACAAGGACTGATATATCTCCATCAAACAAACGTAATGACATTCTCAAAATCACAACATTTGTACCATTATTTAATCAAAGAAAAACAAAAGAAGATGCAAAGTTGTTAGTAAATTTTTACTAACCGATTTCTTCTTATAATTCTTCCCTTTTGTATGAAACTATACTTTTTCTACAAATTATACTCAATATTTTTCTTTAAAAAAATAATCTATAATCAATTATTGCTAAAAATAAAATAAAATAGGACCCCTCAAATTTGAAGGCCAAAGCACTTGCCCCCCCCTTTTCTTCTTCTTCTTCTTCTCTCTTCTATTTTTCTCAAAAAAGAAAAACTATAGAGGCTGAAGTGATTATATGAAATGCAATTTGGTTATAGTTTTTCATTGAATCCATCAAACATGTTTAATCCCACCAAATTTAACTTTAAGGTAAGAGGTAGCTTTCCTTAAAACAAGTACTCTATCTAGAGAGGAATATCGGTAAAAGGAATATTGACAAAAGTAGCTACCTACTTTCTCCACAAAAAATGATTTGCATATGTTATATTTGTGAGTTTTATGAATGTCAAAGTTAAAATTCACATGATTCGATCCAAAATTTGACAAATTTATTTATTGATTTGACTCGTTTTAACTAGTTCGAATTTAATGAAAATCTGTCCATTTGACACTAGAGTATTAGTGCAGATTTTGGAGTCCGAGCTCCAAAAATATAACAAAGGTGCTTATGTATGCATTGTAAGAGTATATATAACCTTAAGTCAATAATGTAATGAAAAAGAAATCTTGGAGTACAAGTATTGCCAAAAATTCAATCCTTTACAGGTGAATGAAACACTATTTATAGGCAACAAACAAAATACATCAATCAATGAAAATGCTAGATGATGTTGAAGATATAATTAATTATTAAAAGTGTGCTCTCTCTAACAGCTTAAGCTTGATTTTAGAAGATATGGTCACATACTTTAAAATGGTATCATAATAGACAGAGATCCTGTGATTGAATCTCACCGCCACCCAAATTAAAAAAAAAAATCCAGGTGCTTGGCCCATGAAAAATAATGAGGCTCGCACGTGACGGGCATGTTGAAGATTAAATTAACTATTAAAAGTGTGCTCTTTAACGCATTTTCCGACCATGAGTCATTTCTTTCTTCTTTCATGAATTTGGGATATAACTATGACTGGATGTGTAGTTGAGACTTTAACAGAGAGAGAGCAAAAATGGAAGCAGAACATGGAAATTCATTCCCTTTTATCGAAAAACATAATGATTTTAGCAAGGAAGAGATTGTTGAGGAAGTGAAGAAGCAAATATGGCTAGCAGGACCCTTAGTGAGCATTAACCTTTTGCAGTTTTCTTTATAGCTTATATCCATTACGTTTGTTGGTCATCTTGGAGAATTTCCCCTTTCCGATGATTCAATGGAAAATTCCTTCACTTCTGTTACTGGTATCAGTCTTTTGGTCAGTGGAATTTGAAACAGAACTTTGTTAATCCTTCATCACATCAACGTTTAATTAATATGGTATTGATTCTAATGAAAAAGTTTTCTTCTCTGTTTCCAAATAGATGGGGATGTCAAGTGCACTGGACACATTTTGTGGACAGTTGTATGGAGCAAAACAATATCATATGATTGGCATTCACATGCAGAGAGCTATCATTATACTTTCACTTGTATGCATACCTCTTGCAGTCATTTGGGCAAACACTGGCTCTATTCTCAAGTTTTTAGGCCAAGATCCTAGTATATCTGATGAAGCTGGTCATTATGCTTTGTATTTTATCCCTGGTGTTTTCGCCTACGGCTTGCTACAATGTGTTGTGAGATTCTTACAAACACAAAGTATTGCCATCCCTATGGTGTTATGTGTTGGAGTTACAACCTTAATCCACGTCGTTGTCTGTTGGATTTTGATCTTCAAGACTGAACTTGGTGTCAAAGGAGCTGCTCTAGCAAGTTCAATCTCTTACTAGATTAACTTCTTGTTTTTCGCTCATTCTGTCAAGTTTTCTCCTACATGTGCAAAAACTTGGACATGACTGTCAAAAGAAGCGCTCAAGGATATGATTGCTTTTTTTAGACTCGCGATTCCCTCTGCCATCATGGTCTGGTCAGTCTACATCTGTTGATTTTTCTACAAGTAGCACAAAAAAAAACCATATCTCACGTCGCAGGATCATACTTGGAACACCAGTTTGTTTATTGATTTTAACTTGTTTACTTTGATGCTTGTCAACAGCTTAAAAATGTGGTCGTTTGAGCTAATGGTTCTGCTTTCTGGCCTCCTTCCAAATCCACAGTTCGAAATCTCAGTGCTCTCAATCTGGTTCGAATTGTGCACCTCTTATTTATCAAGAAATTTTTTTCATTTTGAAGTCTAACTGATTTGCTTCATTGTTTGCTAGTCTTAATACATCTGTAACAGTTTGGATGATCTCTATTGGACTAAGTGGTACTGTGAGGTTAGTCATTAAAAAATGTATTATTTTGGTTCGTGTTTAATCAGTTGATCTGAAAAATGAATTTGATAGTTGAAAATAGGAGATGCAAGTTTTTAGTTCTGTTCATGTAATCATATATTTGTGCATTAATGCAGTACACGGATCTCAAATGAACTAAGAGCAGGTCATCCTCAAATTTCACGTTTGGCATTACATGTTGTCTTAGCTGTGATTGTTATCAAGGGGATTGTGTTGGGATTGATCATATTATTGCTATGTAACGTATGAGGATATGCTTACAGCAATGAAACTAAAGTTGTTAGATACATAGCTATCATGATGCCACTTTTTGCAACATCAAATTTTATTGATGGCCTTCAATGTGTTCTATCAGGTTCGCACATTTACACGTTGTTAAATAGTGTTTGAAACTGTGTAGTTACATTTCACATTCAGGTGCTTTAAGAGGATTTTGATGGCAGAAGATTGGGGCAATTATTAACCTTGAATCCTATTATTTTGTGGGAATTCCTTGTGCTGTCTTGATGGCTTTTGTTCTTCACATCGGAGGGAAGGTAACACCTTACTGTTTACGCTATCCATCCGTGCATATAACTTTTCTTTATTACTTCAATGTCATGAAGATTTTGAGTAATATTGCCTTCTATTTCCACTTACAAACAGGGTTTATGGTTGGGTATTATTTGTGCACTTCTAGTACAAGTGTTATGTCTTTTATTCATTACCCTACGCGCAAACTAGGAGGAAGAAGTAAGCAACTCCCACAATACAATGAATGGTTACTTGAGAGTTTTCAGTTTTCCTATATATATAACTGATGAGTTTTTGTTGTTGTTTATTTAGGCAAGGAGGGCTCAGGAGAGAGTGGAAGAAACAACATTACCAGTGGTGATTGTGTACTGATCAATGTGCACCTTTTATATACAATTGAAATAACTAAAGAAAAGATTTTGACATGTTCTGTATGTGGCATATCTTGTTTGGATGTTTGTTAGCCGTTGTATTGTAATGTATTGTATCGTATCGTATCATTAGTTTAAATATAATTTTGTTTTGATTGGTATTTAATTGGAAAAATTCTGCATTATAGCAAACTATTAATTCAAAATAAATGTTATAGCTACAATATAATTTAATTCCAATTCGTAGCAAACTTCGTGTCATTCGCCTCTCTCCCCTCTCTCTGGAATCTCTCTCGCCACTCTCCTCTTTTTCATCCCTCTCTCGCTCGCCTCACTCACTTTATACAAACACAAATGTATAATTTGTGTTTGTGTTTGTATAAAGCGAGAGAGATTGTATATACAAATACCAATACATATCTCTCCGTCCTATACACTTATAATTATACAAATACAATTTTTTTCGTGCCCAGTTCTCTTTTGCCTTTCTCTCTCCCTCGTTTTATACAAACAAAAATTATACATTGTATTTTGTATAATTTGTGTTTGTATAAAGCGAGAGAGAGATTTGATATACAAATACAAATGTTTTAACTCGATTCAATTGTATACAAATTCAAATTTTATGCAGCTATACAAACACAATCATTGATACATATACATAGTGGTTACATATAAACAATTATCTAACCGATATACTTATACAATTCACCTCTCTCCACTCTCTCGCTCGCCACTCTTGCCTAACACAGAGAACATATATATACACAACCGTAATTTTCATACAAATCGTCACAATTTTATAAAAATCGTGGCGATTCCATAGCAAACATAATTTGGGTATGAAGGCAAAATTGTAGCTATATAGCGCTAATATGATTTTTATGTTTGTTATTTCTAAAATTTACTCTTTAAATACTCCCTCTGTCCCAATTTATATGACATACTTTCCTTTTTAGTCAGTCCCAAAAAGAATGACACATTTCTATTTTAAGTAACAATTTGCCTATAAAATGTCCTTTTTACCCTTAATGAAATGATTTACAACCACACAAATTTCTATCATTCATTTTGGACCACAAGTTTTAAAAGTCTTTCCATTTTT